>JAECXC010003101.1:0-74133 GCA_018152125.1 Drosophila dunni
TTTCATTGTGTTTTGTTTGCGTTTAATTTGCTACTCTCCAGGGGTGCATGTATATGTGTATATATACGCAGCGCTGCTTACGCCTCGGCTTCTTGCCTGTCGCGTACTTTTGTCGCGTGCCAACTCTCAAGTCGACGCAGGTGGCTTGCCGTCCCTTGCTCTCTGACGCTATCGTCTCTGCTGCACTGCTCTGACGTCGCGGCTTGTGCTGTGTTCGTGTTTTCCGTCTTGTCGCTGCGACGTCAGCCATGTACTTGTATGTGTGCGCTGTGTAGCGGCCGTTGTCTCTCGCTCTCTGCCTAGCCTCTGTCGTTCCATGCATTGCACTGCGCATGTGTCGTCGCTCTTTGCTTTCGTCTCTCTGTGTCTGATCTTGCTGTGAGTACGAGTGCGACAAGTGTGCATTATTCTCTGTCTCGCTGCCGTTTTGCTGGCTGCTTCCAGTGAGAACATTACTCGCCGTTTAGTTTGGCACACTGCCGGCTGGCAGTTATGGGACTGTGCTTGTTTAAATTCTAACCGTGCGTACTGGCAGTTTTCGGCCAGTGCGCTAGAGCTGTGCGCTCATTTATGGGGCATCACAATATATAAATGTAATACATTTATATGTACACTTTTAAGTATTTAACGAGATATATGTTACGTGGAGTGAATGAGTGAGTGATGAGTGGTGGTAGCAAACTGGTTCGCCATATTATTAGTGGCGTTAAAAAGTGTCAGATTGGCGGCTTACAATATATAAAATATTGCATAAAAATAATTTTATAGAATTCCTGATATATCAACATATAATATAAATTGTTGTTGATGGTTAGCAAATATATGTCAGTTTGGCTTAATGTGGCAAATATAACATAACACGATTATAGACTATTCCTGATATTATAAGTGGCGTAAATAAAATAAAATATTTCAACTATTTCTATAAATGTGGTGATAGAAAATTAAGCAAATCATATCATAAGAGTGGATATTAATATATGTCAGATTGGCTTAATGTAGCAAATATAACATAACACAATTTTAGACTATTCCTGATATATGTGGTGTATTATGTGCCAATATCTTTTATTGAAATGAGTCGAATGAATTTAGATCTCTTAGGCTAAAGGCTTGCTAGCTGTAGGCGCAGCGGCAGAGCAGCCGTTTTATATAAAAATTATATATAAGTAAAGTAATTAATGTAAGGCGGGCAGAGAGTGTGAGTTATGCATGCACATATATATATTAGCGGTCAGTATGGGAAACATACTGACTCGGCTCTAAGCGATGAATGCAATGAGTATATATCATATTACGTTTGGACTTGAACTGTGTGCGGGCACTTGGCACGCTGTCGCTGAGTGACAAAGTCAATGCCCTATTAATATTTGGCGAACAGAGTGTTGCCGCTCAATATTTATGTTGAGTAATAAGAACTCATATGTGCATACACTACATCTCCCTCCTTTTGAAAAATAACGTAATTTTATGATGTTATTTTAATTCTTATTATCTATAAATTTAAAAAAAATTTTTTTTTTTTTTTTTTTTTTTTTGTTTATATTATGTTGAACTTAATAACGATAAATAAAATGAAATGATAAAAATATTCATATATCAAAAATGTTTATGTATGTTTATTACCTATGTATGATGTTTTGAAATAAAAAGTTTTAATCTATCTTTATGAACTATCTGTTTTTTGTTTTTGTCATTAACTATTATAGCATTATCCCTATCTCTTATTTCCGTTACTTTATACGGACCAGTATATTTATAATCTAACTTATGACCTGTTTCATTTCTTAGTAATACTTTATCTCCTTCTGATATATCTATATTGTTTACTTTCTTATCATATGGTACCTTATTTTTATTCTTATGCTCTTCTAGCATTATCCTAGCTCTTTTCTATGCTACTTCTTTAGCATAGTCATAATTGCTTTCTTTAGCATAATCATCTATATTATATATTGCTTCTACGCTATCTATGCTATTAAATTGTTTTGGTAATTACTTGTTTGACCAAATACTAGCTCATATGGACAATAAGTATGTGCCATAGAGGGGGTTGTGTTGAAACAAAAGACAAAATATTGAAGCCAAACGTCCCAATCAGTTTTATCAACCGATATGTAGGATCGTATGTATTCATTAAAAGTTCTATGGCTTCTTTCTATTGTTCCAACTGTCTGGTTGTGGTGTGCTGTAGATGTAATATTTTTAATATTTAAATATTTGCACAAATTGTCTATAATTGAATTCTTGTATTCTGTTCCCATGTCCGTAATGAACGTCTTCATTGGACCGTACTTCAGGATAAAAAATTCAAATTTTGCTTTAGCGACAGTATTAGCATTCTTATTCGGAACAGGTTTGGCAACTAAATACTTAGTTAAATCACATATTAAAGTGACTGCATACTCGTTTCCATTTTCTGATTTTGGTAGTGGACCAATAGTGTCCACTATCACTCTGTCGAAAACATTTATGGGTGTGTCTGTTATTGTTAGTGGGGTCTTACTATGTTTCGTTATTTTAGCTTTCTGGCATTTTTGACATTTTCGTATGTACTCAGTGATATCACGAGTCATATTCTTCCAAAAATAATGTCTTTTGATTTTTGCTAAAGTTTTTGAAATGCCAGTATGACGTCATTGCCTTAACTGCAGGCTGTGTAGAATAACTTCTGGCTAACGCAAGGGGTAGTCCGTCCGTTCTAGAGCACTTTCTAGAGCTTTTGTCATCTGCTGAACCTCTGAAGTATATTGGTTAGCAGCTTTGTTGCGTTGCTGTAGATTCATCAGCTTAGCTGATATTACTTCTACAGTTTCGCCTTTGACATTGCTTCTTAGCTCGGAGATGACTTCTGATATAGTTGTCTCATTTCCGACTAGGTTTCTGGCGACACCTTTTAGCTTTGTTAATAGCTAATTGTTCGTGTTCGCCTTTTATTGATTCTATAATTTCCAATGCATCGAGAAAACTTGTTATGTTTTCTGCTTTACCATCAAATACTGGTATAAGCTTTGATGCAGTGTTGATAAAATCAATATTTGACTGTGCCATTGTAATCAATTTTCCTTCAACTATACTCGAGCTAGTGTCTGAATCTGTAGAATTGTCCAAATCAGACATTAATATAGCTGGGATAGTGAGATTATCGATTTCTTCCTCTTCCAAATCCTTTTGGTCGATATTAACAACTTCTTTTGATTCTGGTTCTTCACCAGTTTCAATTGTTACTGAGGTATTGAGAATATTGGGTATTGATATATCGAGGTCGAACTTTTCTCTAATAGTTGTCAAATTGGATCTTACTCTGATCAAAAACCTTGATACGCGAGACCAATGATCTTGAGTAAGTTTATTTTGTGTTCATATATTAGTATCCGGGCTTCATTGAAGCACTTAACTAATATTTCCACGTGTTTTCTAACTGTGGTTTTCTGTATCGGCCTATTTTGTGCTAGTGACTTATGCGATTTGTCGAATTCTGCTTTAATGTTTGATAATTCCTTTGATAATTCATTCCACTCCATTACTTTATGGATATGAATTATTTCTTGCATACCATCATAACAATTACTCTACCTAGAATTGGATGTTCATCTACTTTTGATCTAACATGCACATATATTGTTTTAATTTTTTCTTATTATGTTTTTATTTTTATTTTTTTTTTTTTTTTTACAGAATTTGCTGCCTAGTTTTTTCGTATGGTTTTTCACGCCATACTCTAATCGGGCAACTTTTGATTTACAAAGATATTAAACTAGATTTAATGCATCGCAGTGCATTTAAAAAAA
This sequence comes from Drosophila dunni, assembly GCA_018152125.1. Lineage (NCBI taxonomy): Eukaryota > Metazoa > Arthropoda > Insecta > Diptera > Drosophilidae > Drosophila > Drosophila dunni. The sequence continues at coordinate 3,792 of JAECXC010003101.1, forward strand.
AAAAATTTATCGTTGTGCGCCCTTGGAAGCGCTGTTGGTTCTCTTTCCTTGGTTTGGCTTGTTACTTTTAATTTTACAAAGATATTAAACTAGATTTAATGCATCGCAGTGCATTTAAAAAAAAAAAAATTTATCGTTGTGCGCCCTTGGAAGCGCTGTTGGTTCTCTTTCCTTGGTTTGGCTTGTTACACCAAACGTGACCGGTGCTGGCTGCACAGGTCTTTTTCTTCTCTGTTGGGGCACCGGTGCTGGCTGCACAGGTGTAATTGCAAAATGGTGAATCCAGTGGTCCCTCGCAATCCTTCGGGCACGATTTCATCAACTTTGGCAGCTCCTTTGCTGGCGGTGGATCTTCAGTTAGTTTAATTTTTGAAATATTGTTTATCACAGTGTAGTTGGCTGTGTTGGTGGGTGGGCTTGGTTTTTCCGGGAATCTAGTTGTTCCCTAATAAACTCAACTTCAGCATGTAAATGTACTGAGTTGTTCCAATCTGTTTTTTCACTATTGTTTAGCAACTATAGTAGATAAGCCTTCCTGGCTTTCAACCTTTTTGCCACACCCCCTCGTATACACATACCACACTACTTACTGCGATATTTTTGGTTCAGGTTCCACTGTTGTCTTCTAGGCTTGGCGTATTTGATGGGAATTGGTGGTCAAACGCTTGTCGCGTTCCTCCGAGATGTTCATGAGATGAAGTATGTTGAGCTTGAGTCCCTTGCCCTTTGATGGAGAGTTTTCAGTCTTGTTGGCCTTGTCGATTACGTGATCTCTGTCACGATCGCCATGTATTATGTGCCAATATCTTTTATTGAAATGAATCGAATGAGTTTAGTTCTCTTAGGCTAAAGGCTTGCTAGCTGTCGGCGCAGCGGCAGAGCAGCCGTTTTATATAAACATTATATATAAGTAAAGTAATTAATGTAAGGCGGGCAGAGAGTGTGAGTTATGCATGCACATATATATATTAGCGGTCAGTATGGCGATGAATGCAATGCGTGCTATGATATGCACGTTTGGACTTGAACTGTGTGCGGGCACTTGGCACGCTGTCGCTGAGTGACAAAGTCAATGCCCTATGCATATTCGGCTAACATAGTGTTGCCGCTCAATATTTATGTTGAGTAATAAGAACTCATTTGTGCATACACTGCAGTGGCATAAATAAATAATTTCAATTTATTGTTGTTATTAATTGGTGATAGTAGCAAATAATATGGTATTAAAAATATATAAATTTTTATTTATACATTTTCTACGAAATATGTTTTAATAAAACATGCGTATATATAGCATTAAGCTTCAAATCAAAATAGTAAAAGAAACTTACTTATGTTGTAAATATATCAAAAACTATTATTATGGTGGACCTTAAACATTGTAAATATACAATCACTTTTCGAAGTAATAAGAAATAAGAATTGAAAAGTTGGCAAAAATATTAAAGTATAGCAGTGCGATATTATAGCGGTGCGAAATGATAATGTCATATGAAATAATATAATATGATTTAAAAAATTAGTTTTCAAAAATAATAATGCATAGCAGTACGATATTACAGCGGTGCGAAATTATAATAACATATGAAATAATATATGACTTGAAAAGTTGGCAAAAATAACAAACTATAGCAGTGCAATATGATGAAAAATTATAAAAATATTTTGAAATCGGCGAGATGCTGTTAATAACACATGTTGAAAATTATAAAAAGGAATGGCCTTGAGAAAAGCGACCATTTTAGAGATAATGTGTCACAAAACATATAGATATGTCATATGAGAAAAAAATTAATTATTTAAATTCTATATGACTGTGGTGCAATATCTTGACGGCATGGTTACTTAAAGTATTTGGTGCAGTAGTAATGGAGTATTATAGTGCATTATTAATATAATGCATGGAAAATCATCAAGTAAGGGAAAGGCTTAAATAAAGTGACCGATTTCGAGAAAACGTGTCACAAAACCTATATAGGGAGTGGAGTCGCGCGATGTGTCATATGAAAAAAAAAATAATTATATAAATTCTATATGTTAAAGTTCAAGACAGTTTCGGTAAGAATCGAAACGCTAGAGTCTTGTTGGATTCAGGATCACAGGTTAACTTCATGACGGAAGACCTCGCTGAAGCCTTACGCCTTCAACGTAAAAACAAATGCTTAACCGTCAAGTCGGTTGGACAGCCGAGATTGCCTGCAAAAGGCAAAGTCTCGACAATAGTTTCGTCTCGTGTATCGAGACATCAGTTCAGCGCCGAGTTTTGGGTGCTGAAATCGATTTGTAGCAGGCAGCCAGATTGTGATCTTCCCATCAATAGGTGGAAGATCCCAGCAAATGTCGAACTAGCTGACCATGAGTTTCACAAACCCCAGAAAATAGATATACTTCTGGGAGCCGACTCCTTTTTTTGGAATGCTATGTAACGGACAAATTCGATTAGCGAAGGGTGGTTCGTTACTACAAAGGACGTTGTTTGGTTGGGTGGCATCAGGGCGGGGCTAGAAAATGCTTACCAAAAGCCCAATATGTTGCTCAGTGATGCAACATAGAAAATATGTTTGTTTTGAAGACAGTGTAGATCGACACTGTGAGATCGAAGCTGTCCCGGAGGAAAGTGTTTCGGCAAATTATTCTGCGGATCACATCGTTTGCAAACAAAGCTCTCGGGACAGCATACGAAAATTGACGACTGGACACTTTGGTGTCAATTTGTCAGTCATGACTGATCCCAAAGTGCAGAGGTCGTTACAAAATGTCAAAAGACATGTTGTTCCCATGAACTCGAGGATGTATATGTGAGTTTCATGAACGTAAATCTTGACCTTGGTCGTATATTCATAGATACAGAAGTTCCACCAGGACCACGTAACACTTTTTCACACCAGTGCGTCATGAGACCTGAATTCAATCCCACCAAACTTCGAGTAGTAGTGGACGTGTCGTGTAAGAGAACGTCGTCATACTCTCTGAAGGAATTACTGGTGGGACCTGCGATTCAAAGATATCAAATTGATTCATTTTGTAGGTTCCGTCTGAACCGAGCTGCCCTCACGGCAGATATCAAAAGGGGCAATTTTCCTTCGGCAAAATGGTTTTAAAGCAACTTTGGATTTCCAATGATGCCGATTCGACAAAAATTGCTTGGCTTAAAGTGGACACCAAGTTTGGATACTTTTCGGTATCAATTTGTTGATAGCTTTGCCAAACTAAGTGCCACCAAGCGAAAAACATTGGCCTCGAGGGTTAAAAGAATACTGAGTACTCGTTTGCTTAGATAGTTTGGCAAGATTGAAATCGCTGACTATATACAGTAAAAAGTCGGACAATTTTGAAAACCGAATCGCATTGATTCAGCTAGGTATAGAGTTGTGCGGTGCCACAGATGTGCTGATAAAGATATGAGGACGAGCCCCGCCAAAAGTGTATACAGCGGTGTTCGTGTGTTTTGCATCAAATGCTGTTTACATTGAATTTACATTTACATTTATTTGGTCGACGTGTAATGAACTCTTATACTTAAGCTAGTTGGTAAGTCGAATTTGCGTTCGGCAGTGCTGCTGTCGCGAGCAGCAGGTCGGTTGTAATATTCGTCTCGCTGTAACCACACACACGCTGCCAAGCCTTTCCGCGATTGCCTGTCCAATAATAAATTGTATTGTTTATGAACGTGCAATTTGTTCTTAATTTAAAGTAGTTTCTCGATTTTTCAGATAATTCAGATGGTTTAGTAAATGGAGCAACAGGAATCTAAGGCAAATAGATTAAGACTTAAACAGTCATTCAATTATTCTATGGGTAGATTTCCTTGGGGAAAGAGTAGGAAAAGATTTACTATTAAAGTATAGAAATCTACCCAATCCATTGTGGACCCCAATAGCAAAAACTGTTCGAAGTTTTCAGTTTAGGAAAAATGAAAATGTATCAATAGATCGCAAGCAGATTCCGATCGTACCTGCAGAAGGTATTACCATTCCTAAAAGTCAGGGAGCAACCTTCAGTAAGGTGTGTTCCACATTTCCGATAGCTTAGATCGAGCAGCTTTATATGTAGGCTGTAGTAGAGCGACAAGTTCAGCTGGACTGTTCCTATTAGGCAACTTCAACCCTCCGAGGCCCATCCAAGGTCGAAATGTAGCTCAGGAAGAGTTAAAAAAATTACGCTCCATTAAGTTACTTAGTACACATTTTGACTATTTAGTTAATAGTTCTAATTTCGAGATTATTTTCCACAATGTCCAAAGTCTGCACTGTCGTATTAAAAGTGTTCAGTTAGTTAAGCTGATGCATCAGGCATCAATGCTTTGTTTTGTTGAAGGCTCGACCTTCCCAAATGAGACTTATGAAGTCCCACGGTTTAGAATTGCTGTACGTTTAGATTGTTTAGGTGAAGGTAAGACTCGATCAAAAAGAGGCATTCTTGTTTTCGTTAGGAAGGAACTTTTCGAGAATGTTAGTCTTTGCTCCACAGGTCTCAATATTGATGGTTCGCACGTATTCGAATACGCAGTTTTAAAGTTTAAGTCAATAGGATCTTTAGTAATTTATAAGAGCACACATTACTCGTTACCTAGATTAAGAATTGAATTTGAGGATTTATTTTTATAACATAGCGAAATTTTAGGTAGTGAAGCAGTAATTTTAGGAGATTTTAATTTATGTTTATGCGCTCTCACTCAGGCTAGGGAAACATATGAATGTCTGGTTAGGAAGGGATTTAGATCCCTTTTAGATTTGAAAATGTCCACAACATGTGATGACACACACATTGATTGGGCATTTTCAAATGTGTCGCTTGGCCAAGCCAGCTCAAAAACCTTTGAGACAGAGCACAGCATTCACGACGCCATGTCAGTTAGCATTTCAGGTAGTCTTTAAGTTAATAGGTCGTGAATTTTTTTTGTTTTTAAATATTTAAATTAAAAAAAAAAAAATTTTTTAAACGAAAATTTTAAGAAATTAATACTTAAAGATTTTCTTTTTTGTTCAAAATTTTTTTTTGTCGGGAAAAAAATAGATTAAAATAAAAATTGATTGCACGCTGAAAGAAAAAATGATAAGCATATGTAGAACAATTTAAAAGTCGAAAAATGAAACCCCGGAAAAATAAAAAAATTATTTTTTTCATTTATGTTTTATTTGAAGTAAAATGAAGCCCTACATATATGCACTATATATATTGCAGAAAAAAGCCAGGAGAAAAATTTAATTAAAAACTTTAATTAAAGATGCACATGCTGTACAAAGTAACGCATGTGATCACTTCACGCTCAGCCTATTCTGAGTGGTGGGTGTAACGCTGCCTTGCCAGATAAATGCCACACAAAAAAAAAAGGTAGCCAAATGCCTCGTCATCTAATTAGTGACGCGCATGAATGGATTAAAGAGATTCCTACTGTCCTATCTACTATCTAGCGAAACCACAGCCAAGGGAACGGGCTTGGAATAATTAGCGGAGAAAGAAGACCCTTTTGAGCTTGACTCTAATCTGGCAGTGCAAGGAGACATAAAAGGTGTAGAATAAGTGGGAGATATTAGATTTCGGTTTAGTATCGACAATGAAATACCACTACTCTCATTGCTTCCTTACTTATTTGATTAAATGGAACGTGCATCATTTCCTAGCCATTATACGGATATATTTATTATATCTTATGGTATTGGGTTTTGGTGCAAGCTTCTTGATCAAAGTATAACCAGTTTTTTATATAATCGCAAACAAATTCTTTAATGAAAAAGTGCATTTATGTATTTTCGATTTAAAAATTTGGTGTAACTCCAATTACTCAGGTATGATCCAACTCAAGGACATTGCCAGGTAGGGAGTTTAACTGGGCGGTATATCTCTCAAATAATAACGGAGGTGTCCCAAGGCCAGCTCAGTGCGGACAGAAACCACACATAGAGCAAAAGGGCAAATGCTGACTTGATCTCGGTGTTCAGTACACACAGGGACAGCAAAAAGTCGGCCTATCGATCCTTTTGGTTTAAAGAGTTTTTAACAAGATGTGTCAGAAAAGTTACCATAGGGATAACTGGCTTGTGGCGGCCAAGCGTTCATAGCGACGTCGCTTTTTGATCCTTCGGTGTCGGCTCTTCCTATCATTGTGAAGCAAAATTCACCTAGCGTTGGATTGTTCACATGCAAGGGAACGTGAGCTGGGTTTAGACCGTCGTGAGACAGGTTAGTTTTGCCCTACTAATGACAAAACGTTGTTGCGACAGCATTCCTGCGTAGTACGAGAGGAACCGCAGGTACGGACCAATGGCACAATACTTATTCGAGCGAACAGTGCTATGACGCTACGTCCGTTGGATTATGCCTGAACGCCTCTAAGGTCGTATCCGTGCTGGACTGCAATGATAAATATGGGGCAATTTGCATTGTATGGCTTCTAAACCATTAAAAGTTTATAATTTACTTAATAGACGGCAATGGATATTACATATAACATAGTAAATTGGGAGGATCTGCGATCACCTGATGCCATGCTAGTTATATAATAAATCATTATTTAATACAATGACAAAGCCTAGAATCAATTTTAAACGACTTTTTTAACAGGCAAGGGGTTGAAGGGGGTTTGAGCAGCTGCCATACTGCGATCCACTGAAGATTATCCTTTGCTTGACGATTCGATACATAAAGTAAGTATATATAATGTAAGGAAGTTTCTAAGGGCGGGGTATGTCTCAGTCCGGCCAGGGCTACTCACAGAAAATTTATTGATTTGGACTGGGAGCGCCTGGTGAAAACGAGATGCAGCGACACGATGATGGGCTGGGGAACAGTTTTGGGGAACAGGGCTCGTGACTAGCGCGTCCGGGCGACGAGCGATTCAGTGGGTTCTGTACGCGATTTCTGTTCAACAGAGGAGTACAGGCTGCCACTATTGCATAGAGATCTGGACCATCAACACTAACCAACACCACCACGAGGACTACCAGATGAGGCCTTGGTAGTCGTCGGCGCGGAGTTGTTAGTGTATGCACTGCACAGAGAAACCAACAGAGATGAGCAACAGCTCGGGTGAACGCGATGCGTACGATTGATCACAGCTTTCATCCAATAGGAGAGTACAGGCTACTACTATTGGAGAAAATCCGGATCATCAACACCAGTCAACACCACCACGAGAGCTACCAGACGAGGCCTTGGTAGTCGTCGGCGCGGAGTTGCTTGTGTATGCACTGCGCGGGTCACTCGACACACTAGGGAGGAATGCACACTACCACTTATGTTTTCATTGTGTTTTGTTTGCGTTTTATTTGCTACTCTCTAGGGGTGCATGTATATGTGTATATATACTATATATATATAAAAAATGTATACTAGGCCGCCTATCCGCACGTGAGCTGTTACTATTTTCAATTAACCTTAAAGCTCACCGCGTGGGTCCTAGTGTTGCTTATGTTGTTCCGTTGCGTTGTTTCGTTGCGTTGTTCCGTTGCGTTGTGCCGTTGCGTTGTTCCGTTGCGTTGTTCCGTTGCGTTCTTATGCCTGGTCGTGTGGGGGGTATCCGTAATCCTGTGTGTCGTTTTCCTGGGTCCTTGATTCCGTTGCGAATAAAACTTTGGCTTAGCGTTGTGCGTCCACTCGATTTCAATGCCGAACAATCACTAACTACAGCGACAATTAATTGTCGCGTTGTTTGCCAAAATTTTCACTGTGCCAGCGTCGCTTTTGTTGCTTTGACACACATATTTTGGGCGCCGATGCAAGGGGTCTTTTCCCGGCGTCGATCGATGGTGCCTGGTACGAGATTCTACGCAGCGCTGCTTACGCCTCGGCTTCTTATCTGTCGCGTACTTTTGTCGCGTGCCAACTCTCAAGTCGACGCAGGTGGCTTGCCGTCCCTTGCTCTCTGCCGCTATCGTCTCTGCTGCACTGCTCTGACGTCGCGGCTTGTGCTGTGTGCGTGTTTTCCGTCTTGTCGCTTCGACGTCAGCCATGTACTTGTATGTGTGCGCTGTGTAGCGGCCGTTGTCTCTCGCTCTCTCTGCCTAGCCTCTGTCGATCCATGCATTGCACTGCGCATGTGTCGTCGCTCTTTGCTTTCGTCTCTCTGTGTCTGATCTTGCTGTGAGTACGAGTGCGACAAGTGTGCATTGTTCTCTGTCTCGTTGCCGTTTTGCTGGCTGCTTCCAGTGAGAACATTACTCGCCGTTTAGTTTGGCACACTGCCGGCTGGCAGTTATAGGACTGTGCATGTTTAAATTCTAACCGTGCGTACTGGCAGTTTTTGGCCAGTGCGCTAGAGCTGTGCGCTTATTTATGGGGCGTCACAACCTCCCTTTTCTTCCGGGTGATGAGGCGTGACGGTGACCTGGGCCGAGCAATTGATGCTCACGTTGAACCACAGGTCCCCCATGGTCCGCCGGAAACGCACCCGCGTCCCTTGGTGGTTACGGAGTCTTGCCGTGAGCGCTTCCACCAAGTCCAATGGGAGGAGTCGGTCCCCCGTGAACACCCTCCAGCCCTCGGCCGCGACCACCAGGGGAATCGGCTCCTGGTCCCGCTCCATCGGCCATGCAGCTGCCGTCTCGAACGCTTGCTGCGGTTGGGCATTGGCCGACGTGCTAGGCAGGTCATCTCCTGGCATCCTTCTTCCCTCAGACGCGTTCATCGTCAATCGTGCGTTGCGCACTAGCTCCATCGGCGCTGCAGCTGCCGTCTCGATCGCTTGCTGCAGTTTTAACTTTAACTTGTAGCCCTCCAGGTAGCAACGTAGCTTGCGAATCGCCCAAACGATGGCGAGACATTCCTTCTCAGTAGTGGAATAGTTCTCTTCGGCCGATGATAACCGTCGACTAGCATAAGCGATAACTCGTTCCGTCCCTTCGATCCGTTGTGTCAGCACGGCGCCGAGTCCATAGTCGCTGGCATCCGTCTGTAGTACGAAGCGTTACGTAAAGTCTGGGCATGCGAGCACTGGTGCCTTGGTGAGTCGGGCCTTCAATTCCTCAAACGCCTCCTGCTGGCTGACACCCCATGTCCACTTCTGATTTTTACGCAGCAACTTGGATATTGGCTGCACAATGCTTGTAAAGTTGGGTACAAATCGGCGATACCATGACGCGATACCCAGCATCGGCGAAGCTCCTTCACATTGGTCGGTGGCAGCAACTCCTCGATCGCTTCAATCTTTGCTGGGTCGGTGTGAATTCCCTCTTCACTGACGACGTGTCCCAAGTAAACAAGGCTCTTCTGGAAGAAGCAGCACTTGTCTCGGTTGAGCCTGAGCCTTGCGTCACGCAGTCGTATGAACACCTCCCGCAAGTTTTCGGCAAGCTGCTCCATAGCCCCGATAACGATTATATCGTCCAAGTATGCAAACGCATACGGCTCCATCTCGGGACCAATAACTCTATCCAAAGCGCGCTGAAAGGTTGCGGGTGCGGAATGCAACCCGAACGGCATCACCTTCCAGTGGTACAGGCCTCGGCCGGGAACTCCCTGCTATCCTCCGCTATGGGTATTTGCCAATACCCGTTCTTCAGGTCCAGCGTTGTGATGTATTTCGTCCGTCCCGAAGCAACTCGTCCACCCGATCATCGATTATCCGTTGCATGGCTGGATTCTTCGGGTAATACTGCTGCTTGATGGGGCGATTGTCCCTCAACACGATCCGATGTTCTGCGATGTGGGTAACTCCAGTGACTTCGTCAAACTTGGCCAATTCACTTCGCAGAAAGTCATCCACCCACTCGCGTTCCGTGTCCGGCACCTGGCCCCAGATATGGTACTCAAAAGGTTGGCTTTGTTAAGGTCTTCCTCTGTAGTCTCTCTCCGTGGTTTTCGGAGCGGGTTGTTCCTCCTGGCTACCTCGCAAATTGGAGGTAATACCGGGCCTCCCTGTATACCGTTGGGTACGGTATATATACTCCGTGCACTGGGTGAAATGCTTGCTTCCGTGGTGCGTGGTAGTTGAAGTTGGGCCTGCCCGCACTCCAAACGCATCTCTATTCCGCACAAGAAGTCCATTCCTAATATTACTTCGTCGATGATTGTTGGTAGCACCAACACTAGCTGCACACGAACCATTAGTGCTTCCGTCACTTCTCTTCTCGATCCATCAGCCAAACATATCCTGCTCCGGACAGCGCCTCTATTGGACGAAGTAGCGATGCGTTGTGCCACATTTGGGCTCACGAAGCTCCTCGTTGCCCCTGTGTCAATCGTAGCTACCAAGGCCTGGTCCTCAATCCGAACGGTAGCTACGATTCTCCCTCGCTCGAATCTCATTGTTGTTGTTAGCGGCGTGTGGGTTGCGCTGTCTGCAGCCGTTCGCCCGGCGGCTGGGAGCGCGCTTCGTTTCGCGATGCGTGACTTCGACAACAATCCACTGTCCGGATACCTCGTCGTCCACAATCCCAGCAAAAGTTCAGCCGAGCATTTTGGCATTCTCGGCTAAATTGGCCCACTTGGCCGCAGTTTCTACAAGCGCGACGGATGTCAATGCATTCCTCCGCTTCTTGTATCCGCTGATTGTTCGCCTCTGCACTGCTGCTTGGCTTTGTAGTCCTCTCCGAACGCCGATGCTCCATGCTCCTCTTAGAGCGCACGGCTTCTCGTGCCTTCACGTCCTCGAAAGTCGTGATCAGCTTGGTCAACTGGGCCAGCGTGGGGAACTCGTGTCGCCGCGTGTAGAGCTGGTTCTCGGGAAGCAAGTTCTCGTAGATCCGACTTAGTTCCTGATCCTCTGTGTATGCGGCACGACGCATCATGACCAGGATACTGAGTAGATACGAGGTAAAGTGCTCGCCAGGGCGTTGCATTCTATCTCGTATTTCGTCCTCGTGGACGTCCTCCGTCAAAGAAGACGCCCCATTTCCGAAGTCGACCCACAAAACCGAGTTGCAGACTACGTTCGTTTTGTGGACCGGTGCTGCGAGAGTAATCGTCGCGAATCCTGATTGAATCATTGCTGCTCAGTGTGGACACAGGGACCCGTAACGTCGGCTGATGTGTGAGCCCTTGCATAATACTTGCGGTGGCAGCGTGGCTCGTCCCTGGTAAAACTAGTCTTTCTCCCGGTGCCGGGGATACACCTCGGGACCTGGGTTTATTTTCCGGCGTTGGACTCGCTCCAGCTCGGCGAGCCTCTGCACGGCTACCTTGGGTAATTCCGGTTGACTTGCGAAAGCAGCGAGACGGATCCTCCTTCAAGATCGCTTGTAGCTCGCTCTTACGGCGGTAGGATAGTATTAGTCCTTGTTGTATTCCTGGTACCCATCCCTGTGGTATTCCGTGTGATAATCCCGTGTAATAATCCGTGAAATGATCCTGATGATAATCCTTGCTGGTTGGGTTGTCGTTCTTGCTCTGCTGCTATTTGCTGATGTTGACTCCTCGAGTGCTTGCTAACGACTGTCACTTAGGACCCTGTCGTATCGCTTATATAGGCGTCCGCTTAAGGTGCGTCGACGTCGGCAGCGACGCGACGCAGGGTACTCGTGGTCGTCGGGTCACCTGCTCGTGGCTCGTGTTTGCGTGGCCGGGGAACAGAGAAAACTTCGGAGACATTAAATATACCGCTGCGATGCGTGAAACCCTGATATTTTGCTAAATCCAAACGCACTATTTCCCTCTCTCTCTAACTTCGTCTCCCTAAGATAAACTGATGACGTTTTAAGTCATAAAGGATGGAATGTCTCAAATTTTCTACTCAGGTCCCTGCTCGGGCGCCATCTGTAATTAAGTTTCTAAGGCCGGGGTATGTCTCAGTCCGGCCAGGGCTACTCACAGAAAATTTATTGATTTGGACTGGGAACGCCTGGTGAAAACGAGATGCAGCAACACGATGATGGGCTGGTCGCTCCCAAACGGGGAAAGGGAGCAAGAGTTTTGGGGAATAGGGCTCGTGACTAGCGCGTCCGGGCGACGAGCGATTCAGTGGGTTCTGTACTCGATTTCTGTTCAACAGAGCAGTACAGGCTGCCACTATTGCATAGAAATCTGGACCATCAACACTAACCAACACCACCACGAGGACTACCAGATGAGGCCTTGGTAGTCGTCGGCGCGGAGTTGTTAGTGTATGCACTGCACAGAGAAACCAACAGAGATGAGCAACAGCTCGGGTGAACGCGATGCGTACGATTGATCACAGCTTTCATCCAATAGGAGAGTACAGGCTACTACTATTGGAGAAAATCCGGATCATCAACACCAGTCAGCACCACCACGAGAGCTACCAGACGAGGCCTTGGTAGTCGTCGGCGCGGAGTTGCTTGTGTATGCACTGCGCGGGTCACTCGACACACTAGGGAGGAATGCCACTTATGTTTTCATTGTGTTTTGTTTGCGTTTAATTTGCTACTCTCCAGGGGTGCATGTATATGTGTATATATACGCAGCGCTGCTTACGCCTCGGCTTCTTGCCTGTCGCGTACTTTTGTCGCGTGCCAACTCTCAAGTCGACGCAGGTGGCTTGCCGTCCCTTGCTCTCTGACGCTATCGTCTCTGCTGCACTGCTCTGACGTCGCGGCTTGTGCTGTGTTCGTGTTTTCCGTCTTGTCGCTGCGACGTCAGCCATGTACTTGTATGTGTGCGCTGTGTAGCGGCCGTTGTCTCTCGCTCTCTCTGCCTAGCCTCTGTCGATCCATGCATTGCACTGCGCATGTGTCGTCGCTCTTTGCTTTCGTCTCTCTGTGTCTGATCTTGCTGTGAGTACGAGTGCGACAAGTGTGCATTATTCTCTGTCTCGCTGCAGTTTTGCTGGCTGCTTCCAGTGAGAACATTACTCGCCGTTTAGTTTGGCACACTGCCTCATTTATGGGGCATCACAATATATAAACGTAATACATTTATATGTACACTTTTAAGTATTTAACGAGATATATGTTACGTGGAGTGAATGAGTGAGTGATGAGTGGTGGTAGCAAACTGGTTCGCCATATTATTAGTGGCGTTAAAAAGTGTCAGATTGGCGGCTTACAATATATAAAATATTGCATAAAAATAATTTTATAGAATTCCTGATATATCAACATATAATATAAATTGTTGTTGATGGTTAGCAAATATATGTCAGTTTGGCTTAATGTGGCAAATATAACACAACACGATTATAGACTATTCCTGATATTATAAGTGGCGTAAATAAAATAAAATATTTCAACTATTTCTATAAATGTGGTGATAGAAAATTAAGCAAATCATATCATAAGAGTGGATATTAATATATGTCAGATTGGCTTAATGTAGCAAATATAACATAACACAATTTTAGACTATTCCTGATATATGTGGTGTATTATGTGCCAATATCTTTTATTGAAATGAGTCGAATGAATTTAGATCTCTTAGGCTAAAGGCTTGCTAGCTGTAGGCGCAGCGGCAGAGCAGCCGTTTTATATAAAAATTATATATAAGTAAAGTAATTAATGTAAGGCGGGCAGAGAGTGTGAGTTATGCATGCACATATATATATTAGCGGTCAGTATGGGAAACATACTGACTCGGCTCTAAGCGATGAATGCAATGAGTATATATCATATTACGTTTGGACTTGAACTGTGTGCGGGCACTTGGCACGCTGTCGCTGAGTGACAAAGTCAATGCCCTATTAATATTTGGCGAACAGAGTGTTGCCGCTCAATATTTATGTTGAGTAATAAGAACTCATATGTGCATACACTACATCTCCCCTCCTTTTGAAAAATAACGTAATTTTATGATGTTATTTTAATTCTTATTATCTATAAATTTAAAAAAAAATTTTTTTTTTTTTTTTTTTTTTTTTTGTTTATATTATGTTGAACTTAATAACGATAAATAAAATGAAATGATAAAAATATTCATATATCAAAAATGTTTATGTATGTTTATTACCTATGTATGATGTTTTGAAATAAAAAGTTTTAATCTATCTTTATGAACTATCTGTTTTTTGTTTTTGTCATTAACTATTATAGCATTATCCCTATCTCTTATTTCCGTTACTTTATACGGACCAGTATATTTATAATCTAACTTATGACCTGTTTCATTTCTTAGTAATACTTTATCTCCTTCTGATATATCTATATTGTTTACTTTCTTATCATATGGTACCTTATTTTTATTCTTATGCTCTTCTAGCATTATCCTAGCTCTTTTCTATGCTACTTCTTTAGCATAGTCATAATTGCTTTCTTTAGCATAATCATCTATATTATATATTGCTTCTACGCTATCTATGCTATTAAATTGTTTTGGTAATTACTTGTTTGACCAAATACTAGCTCATATGGACAATAAGTATGTGCCATAGAGGGGGTTGTGTTGAAACAAAAGACAAAATATTGAAGCCAAACGTCCCAATCAGTTTTATCAACCGATATGTAGGATCGTATGTATTCATTAAAAGTTCTATGGCTTCTTTCTATTGTTCCAACTGTCTGGTTGTGGTGTGCTGTAGATGTAATATTTTTAATATTTAAATATTTGCACAAATTGTCTATAATTGAATTCTTGTATTCTGTTCCCATGTCCGTAATGAACGTCTTCATTGGACCGTACTTCAGGATAAAAATTCAAATTTTGCTTTTAGCGACAGTATTAGCATTCTTATTCGGAACAGGTTTGGCAACTAAATACTTAGTTAAATCACATATTAAAGTGACTGCATACTCGTTTCCATTTTCTGATTTTGGTAGTGGACCAATAGTGTCCACTATCACTCTGTCGAAAACATTTATGGGTGTGTCTGTTATTGTTAGTGGGGTCTTACTATGTTTCGTTATTTTAGCTTTCTGGCATTTTTGACATTTTCGTATGTACTCAGTGATATCACGAGTCATATTCTTCCAAAAATAATGTCTTTTGATTTTTTGCTAAAGTTTTTGAAATGCCAGTATGACGTCATTGCCTTAACTGCAGGCTGTGTAGAATAACTTAACCTGGCTAACGCAAGGGGTAGTCCGTCCGTTCTAGAGCACTTTCTAGAGCTTTTGTCATCTGCTGAACCTCTGAAGTATATTGGTTAGCAGCTTTGTTGCGTTGCTGTAGATTCATCAGCTTAGCTGATATTACTTCTACAGTTTCGCCTTTGACATTGCTTCTTAGCTCGGAGATGACTTCTGATATAGTTGTCTCATTTCCGACTAGGTTTCTGGCGACACCTTTTAGCTTTGTTAATAGCTAATTGTTCGTGTTCGCCTTTTATTGATTCTATAATTTCCAATGCATCGAGAAAACTTGTTATGTTTTCTGCTTTACCATCAAATACTGGTATAAGCTTTGATGCAGTGTTGATAAAATCAATATTTGACTGTGCCATTGTAATCAATTTTCCTTCAACTATACTCGAGCTAGTGTCTGAATCTGTAGAATTGTCCAAATCAGACATTAATATAGCTGGGATAGTGAGATTATCGATTTCTTCCTCTTCCAAATCCTTTTGGTCGATATTAACAACTTCTTTTTGATTCTGGTTCTTCACCAGTTTCAATTGTTACTGAGGTATTGAGAATATTGGGTATTGATATATCGAGGTCGAACTTTTCTCTAATAGTTGTCAAATTGGATCTTACTCTGATCAAAAACCTTGATACGCGAGACCAATGATCTTGAGTAAGTTTATTTTGTGTTCATATATTAGTATCCGGGCTTCATTGAAGCACTTAACTAATATTTCCACGTGTTTTCTAACTGTGGTTTTCTGTATCGGCCTATTTTGTGCTAGTGACTTATGCGATTTGTCGAATTCTGCTTTAATGTTTGATAATTCCTTTGATAATTCATTCCACTCCATTACTTTATGGATATGAATTATTTCTTGCATACCATCATAACAATTACTCTACCTAGAATTGGATGTTCATCTACTTTTGATCTAACATGCACATATATTGTTTTAATTTTTTCTTATTATGTTTTTATTTTTTTTTTTTTTATTTTTTTTTTTTTACAGAATTTGCTGCCTAGTTTTTCCGTATGGTTTTTCACGCCATACTCTAATCGGGCAACTTTTGATTTACAAAGATATTAAACTAGATTTAATGCATCGCAGTGCATTTAAAAAAAAAAATTTATCGTTGTGCGCCCTTGGAAGCGCTGTTGGTTCTCTTTCCTTGGTTTGGCTTGTTACTTTTAATTTTACAAAGATATTAAACTAGATTTAATGCATCGCAGTGCATTTAAAAAAAAATTTATCGTTGTGCGCCCTTGGAAGCGCTGTCGGTTCTCTTTCCTTGGTTTGGCTTGTTACACCAAACGTGACCGGTGCTGGCTGCACAGGTCTTTTTTCTTCTCTGTTGGGGCACCGGTGCTGGCTGCACAGGTGTAATTGCAAAATGGTGAATCCAGTGGTCCCTCGCAATCCTTCGGGCACGATTTCATCAACTTTGGCAGCTCCTTTGCTGGCGGTGGATCTTCAGTTAGTTTAATTTTTGAAATATTGTTTATCACAGTGTAGTTGGCTGTGTTGGTGGGTGGGCTTGGTTTTTCCGGGAATCTAGTTGTTCCCTAATAAACTCAACTTCAGCATGTAAATGTACTGAGTTGTTCCAATCTGTTTTTTCACTATTGTTTAGCAACTATAGTAGATAAGCCTTCCTGGCTTTCAACCTTTTTTGCCACACCCCCTCGTATACACATACCACACTACTTACTGCGATATTTTTGGTTCAGGTTCCACTGTTGTCTTCTAGGCTTGGCGTATTTGATGGGAATTGGTGGTCAAACGCTTGTCGCGTTCCTCCGAGATGTTCATGAGATGAAGTATGTTGAGCTTGAGTCCCTTGCCCTTTGATGGAGAGTTTTCAGTCTTGTTGGCCTTGTCGATTACGTGATCTCTGTCACGATCGCCATGTATTATGTGCCAATATCTTTTATTGAAATGAATCGAATGAGTTTAGTTCTCTTAGGCTAAAGGCTTGCTAGCTGTCGGCGCAGCGGCAGAGCAGCCGTTTTATATAAACATTATATATAAGTAAAGTAATTAATGTAAGGCGGGCAGAGAGTGTGAGTTATGCATGCACATATATATATTAGCGGTCAGTATGGCGATGAATGCAATGCGTGCTATGATATGCACGTTTGGACTTGAACTGTGTGCGGGCACTTGGCACGCTGTCGCTGAGTGACAAAGTCAATGCCCTATGCATATTCGGCTAACATAGTGTTGCCGCTCAATATTTATGTTGAGTAATAAGAACTCATTTGTGCATACACTGCAGTGGCATAAATAAATAATTTCAATTTATTGTTGTTATTAATTGGTGATAGTAGCAAATAATATGGTATTAAAAATATATAAATTTTTATTTATACATTTTCTACGAAATATGTTTTAATAAAACATGCGTATATATAGCATTAAGCTTCAAATCAAAATAGTAAAAAGAAACTTACTTATGTTGTAAATATATCAAAAACTATTATTATGGTGGACCTTAAACATTGTAAATATACAATCACTTTTCGAAGTAATAAGAAATAAGAATTGAAAAGTTGGCAAAAATATTAAAAGTATAGCAGTGCGATATTATAGCGGTGCGAAATGATAATGTCATATGAAATAATATAATATGATTTAAAAATTAGTTTTCAAAAAATAATAATGCATAGCAGTACGATATTACAGCGGTGCGAAATTATAATAACATATGAAATAATATATGACTTGAAAAGTTGGCAAAAATAACAAACTATAGCAGTGCAATATGATGAAAAATTATAAAAATATTTTGAAATCGGCGAGATGCTGTTAATAACACATGTTGAAAATTATAAAAAGGAATGGCCTTGAGAAAAGCGACCATTTTAGAGATAATGTGTCACAAAACCTATATAGATATGTCATATGAGAAAAAAATTAATTATATAAATTCTATATGATTGTGGTGCAATATCTTGCCGGCATGGTTACTTAAAGTATTTGGTGCAATAATAATGAAGTATTATAGTGCATTATTAATATAATGCATGGAAAATCATAAAGTAAGGGAAAGGCTTAAATAAAGTGACCGATTTCGAGAATACGTGTCACAAAACCTATATAGGGAGTGGAGTCGCGCAAGATATGTCATATGAGAAAAAAATTAATTATATAAATTCTATATGTTAAAGTTCAAGACAGTTTGGTAAGAATCGAAACGCTAGGAGTCTTGTTGGATTCAGGATCACAGGTTAACTTCATGACGGAAGACCTCGCTGAAGCCTTACGCCTTCAACGTAAAAACAAATGCTTAACCGTCAAGTCGGTTGGACAGCCGAGATTGCCTGCAAAAGGCAAAGTCTCGACAATAGTTTCGTCTCGTGTATCGAGACATCAGTTCAGCGCCGAGTTTTGGGTGCTGAAATCGATTTGTAGGGCAGGCCAGATTGTGATCTTCCCATCAATAGGTGGAAGATCCCAGCAAATGCCGAACTAGCTGACCATGAGTTTCACAAACCCCCAGAAAATAGATATACTTCTGGGGAGCCGACTCCTTTTTTTTGAATGCTATGTAACGGACACCAAATTCGATTAGCGAAGGGTGGTCCGTTACTACAAAGGACGTTGTTTGGTTGGGTGGCATCAGGGCGGGGCTAGAAAATGCTTACCAAAAGCCCAATATGTTGCTCAGTGATGCAACATAGAAAATATGTTTGTTTTGAAGACAGTGTAGATCGACACTGTGAGATCGAAGCTGTCCCGGAGGAAAGTGTTTCGGCAAATTATTCTGCGGATCACATCGTTTGCAAACAAAGCTCTCGGGACAGCATACAAAAATTGACGACTGGACACTTTGGTGTCAATTTGTCAGTCATGACTGATCCCAAAGTGCAGAGGTCGTTACAAAATGTCAAAAGACATGTTGTTCCCATGATTTGCGAACTCGAGGATGTATATGTGAGTTTCATGAACGTAAATCTTGACCTTGGTCGTATGTTCATAGATACAGAAGTTCCACCAGGACCACGTAACACTTTTTCACACCAGTGCGTCATGAGACCTGAATTCAATTCCACCAAACTTCGAGTAGTAGTGGACGTGTCGTGTAAGAGAAAGTCGTCATACTCTCTGAAGGAATTACTGGTGGGACCTGCGATTCAAAGATATCAAATTGATTCATTTTGTAGGTTCCGTCTGAACCGAGCTGCCCTCACGGCAGATATCAAAAGGGGCAATTTTCCATCGGCAAAATGGTTTTAAAGCCATTATAACTTATTAGAAGAAGGCGGAAATGAGAAACTTTGGATTTCCAATGATGCCGATTCGACAAAAATTGCTTGGCTTAAAGTGGACACCAAGTTTGGATACTTTTCGGTATCAATTTGTTGATAGCTTTGCCAAACTAAGTGCCACCAAGCGAAAAACATTGGCCTCGAGGGTTAAAAGAATACTGAGTACTCGTTTGCTTAGATAGTTTGGCAAGATTGAAATCGCTGACTATATACAGTAAAAAGTCGGACAATTTTGAAAACCGAATCGCATTGATTCAGCTAGGTATTGAGTTATGCGGTGCCACAGATGTGCTGATAAAGATAAGAGGACGAGCCCCGCCAAAAGTGTATACAGCGGTGTTCGTGTGTTTTGCATCAAATGCTGTTTACATTGAATTTACATTAACATTTATTTGGTCGACGTGTAATGAACTCTTATACTTAAGCTAGTTGGTAAGCCGAATTTGCATTCGACAGTGCAGCTGTCGCGAGCAGCAGGTCAGTTGTAATATTGGTCTCGCTGTAACCACACACACGCTGCCAAGCCTTTCCGCGATGTCCAACAATAAATTACATTGTTTATGAACGTGCAACTTGTTCTTAATTTAAAGTAGTTTCTCGATTTTTCAGGGCGCCCGAGCAGGGAATTTCAATCGCGTTTGTTGGTCTTTAAGACATTTCAAGGCTTGGTTTGCGGTGTGTATCAGTATCGTTACACTTGTTGTTGTTGGATTTCCCTGGAGCTGTTGACCTTTGTTCTTTGCACATAATTTGCACATAAGTAATGCGCAGTTTGCGCTAGCATACATACAAACGTACGCTGATTAACTGCAAGCCCTTTAGTTGTCGCGCTAGTAAACATACAAACGTACGCTGATTAACTGCAAGCCCTTTAGTTGTTGTTGGTGGATCGCATCATTGCCTCCGCATGCGCTGTTGTTGTTGGTAGATCGTTGTTGTTGTTGCATAGATTGCTATTTGTTTTTTCAGCGCTTTTATGCATACGCTTGCGTTTGATTAGTTGTTGTTAGCTCTTCTATTCGAGAAGTGTAGTTAGCCAGCTGATTGTCATTACTCTTCGATTCGTTTTTGCATCTTAAATTATATTGAACAGCTACTGTCTTTGTGACAGTACACTTAAGTGCATTCGAATAGAGCCAACTTTTAATTAATCAATATGACACACAAAGTAGATTATAATGAGACTATAGTTGATGTCGACTAAACTTGCCTTAGTGCTCGTTTAAGTCAATTATTTGTTAAATTGCAGAAAGTAGCGAGCGACATAGAGCGCCAGAGGAGTTTACTCATTAATATATTAAATTCGTACATTTCCAAAGCTATGCATCTGCAGTCAGAGATCGATGCAATAGATCCTGACAATACCAGCCGCTCAATGCACTTAAGTGCATTCGAATAGAGCCAACTTTTAATTAGTCAATATGGCACACAAAGTAGATTATAATGAGACTATAGTTGATGTCGACTAAACTTGCCTTAGTGCTCGTTTAAGTCAATTATTTGTTAAATTGGAGAAAGTAGCGAGCGACATAGAGCGCCAAAGGAGTTTACTCATTAATATATTAAATTCGTACATTTCCAAAGCTATGGATCTGCAGTCAGAGCTCGATGCAATAGATCCTGACAATACTAGCCGCTCAACGCTTGAGGAAACTTACATTCTTGCACGGTCATCATATATGGCTGCTCATAGCAAATTTGAAGTTGTTAACCGTGCTCTAGTATCTCACCATTCTCACTTGCCTAAACTTTAGTTGCCTAGTTTCAGCGGTAAGCATTCGGAGTACAAACAGTTAATTGGTCTGTTTGAAAGTTTGGTAGACTCTGATCGTTCGTTATCAAATATTGAAAAATTCAATCACTTGATATCATGTCTATCAGGCGAGGCTTTGGGAACAATAAAGGCTTATCACGTATCTGATGCGAATTATCCGAAGGCATTAGAGTCTGAGTCTGAGTCAAGTTTACGATAACAAATGCCTTATCTTTTTTGACACTCTCGCCCAGTTGTTCGACATTGAGCCGATGTCCAAGCCATCATCAGTTGGAATTCGCACAATGGTTGACTCGGTATCGGCCATTTTTGATTCGCTAATGTCGGTTTGGAATGAGGAAGATTTCGCTAACTCAGTTTTAATCCACATAGTTATGTCCAAGGTGGATCCTCATACGAAATCGAAGTATGAGGAGCAACTTGACTATAATACATTGCCGAAATGGGCCGATTGTGTTGTGGCTTTGAACAGGCGATATCAGCACTTACCTGCTGAAGAAAGTTCAAAGTCCGGGATGAAGCAGAAATTCGACAAGGAACATGCAAGAAAATCATATGCCAATCATATGATTGGAAACGGCCAAGGGCTCGCAGCATTGCCAGTTGACGAAAGATTCAGTTTTGTGAAATCCAGTCAACTTTGCATAAATTGCTTACATTCGGGACACAGAGTCATATGTCATAATATGTTGCTCAGTGATGCGACATAGAAAAGATGTTCGTTTTGAAGACTGCAGATTAACAATGTGAGGTCGAAGTTGTCCATGATCTGGGAACTCCAGGATGTAGATGTGAGTATCATGAACGTAAATCTTGACCATGGTCGTATGTTCTTAGATACAGAAGTTCCACCAGGACCACGTTACACTTTTTCAAGCAATGCGTTACTGGTGGGACCTCGATTCTGCCCTCACGGCAGATGTCAAACCGGGAAAGTTTCAATTGGCAAAACGGTTTTAAAACCATTATAACGTATTAGATGAAGGCGGAAATGAGAAACTTTAGATTTCCAATGATGCCGATTCGACAAGAAACTTTGGCATAAGTTGGACACCAAGTTTAGATACTTTTCGGTATCACTTGGTTGGTAGCATGGCCAAACTAAGTCCCACCAAGCGAAAAACATTGCTAGAATCTTTCGCGTACATTTTTGCCCAAATATCCGCGTTGGACCGATGTCGAATCGAGAGTGCTAGTTTCTCAAATGATTCGGAAACCGCACTACATTGTTTAAAAACTTCCCCTTCAATACTAGCAACATTTGTAGCCAATCGAGTTGCAGGCCTCGAAGAGATGGCCAAAAAGGTATCTTGGAAACATGGAGCAACATCATCAAATCCAGCCGATTTGCCGTCAAGATGGTGTGTGGCTTAGTTGCAAGGAAAAAAGACAATGGCCTCGAGGGTTAAAAGAATACTCGGTACTCGTTTGCTTAGATAGTTTGGCAAGATTGAAATCGCTGACTTTATATAGTCAAAAGTTGGACGATTTTGGAAGACGAATCTCTTTGATTCATATAGGCATAAATTTGTGCGGTGCCACAAACGTGCTGGTAAAGATAAGAGAACGATCCCCGCCAAAAGTGTATACAGCGGTGCTCGTGTGTTTTGCATCAAATGCTGTTCATTTTGTATTTATAGCAAGATCCACAAAACCCCTCACTTTAACAGCGTACAGCTTATTCGCTCGCCGTGGCACGCCAGTCCGGCGATACTTTGAGAAGGCGCCACATTTTCGTGAAGAACCTGGCGAAGGAGTTCCATGGACTCATCAAAGGAAGCAGCGCAGCCTTCAGTTCGCCGCGGAAGGAAGATGGAGTGGATGCTTATCTCGAAGCGCCTCTCTCGTCGGAGGACTGGACATGCAGCAGATCAGCCAAGGCTAGTAAGGGATTGAAGGCGATCCCTTCAAGGTGGCCCGAATGTCGGATCATAAATATAAGTAGTTAGAATGAGGAAAATGATGAATTTGTATTTTTAGTTTAAATTAACGAAACTATTGAATTGTCCAGCATTGTAATGAACTCTTATACTTAAGCTAGTTGGTAAGTCGAATTTGCGTTCGGCAGTGCTGCTGTCGCGAGCAGCAGGTCAGTTGTAATATTCGTCTCGCTGTAACCACACACACGCTGCCAAGCCTTTCCGCGATTGCCTGTCCAATAATAAATTGTATTGTTTATGAACGTGCAATTTGTTCTTAATTTAAAGTAGTTTCTCGATTTTTCAGATAATTCAGATGGTTTAGCAAATGGAGCAACAGGAATCTAAGGCAAATAGATTTAGACTTAAACAGTCATCCAATTATTCTATGGGTAGATTTCCTTGGGGAAAGAGTAGGAAAAGATTTTCTATTAAAGTATAGAAATCTACCCAATCCATTGTGGACCCCAATAGCAAAAACTGTTCGAAGTTTTCAGTTTAGGAAAAATGAAAATGTATCAATAGATCGCAAGCAGATTCCGATCGTACCTGCAGAAGGTATTACCATTCATAAAAGTCAGGGAGCAACCTTCAATAAGGTGTGTTCCACATTTCCGATAGCTTAGATCGAGCAGCTTTATATGTAGGCTGTAGTAGAGCCATAAGTTCAGCTGGACTGTTCCTATTAGGCAACTTCAACCATCCGAGGCCCATCCAAGGTCGAAATGTAGGTCAGGAAGAGTTTGAAAAATTACGCTCCATTAAGTTACTTAGTACACATTTCGACTATTTAGTTAATAGTTCTAATTTCGATATTATTTTCCACAATGTCCAAAGTCTGCACTGTCGTATTAAAAGTGTTCAGTTAGTTAAGCTGATGCATCAGACATCAATGCTTTGTTTTGTTGAAGGCTCGACCTTCCCAAATGAGACTTATGAAGTCCCAGAGTTGCTGAGTTAGAATTGCTGTACGTTTAGATTGTTTAGGTGAAGGTAAGACTCGATCAAAAAGAGGCATTTTTGTTTTCGTTAGGAAGGAACTTTTCGAGAATGTTAGTCTTTGCTCCACAGGTCTCAATATTGATGGTTCGCACGTATTCGAATACGCAGTTTTAAAGTTTAAGTCTATAGGAACTTTAGTAATTTATAAGAGCCCCCATTACTCGTTACCTAGATTAAGAATTGAATTTGAGGATTTATTTTTATAACATAGCGAAATTTTAGGTAGTGAAGCAGTAATTTTAAGAGATTTTAATTTATGTTTAAGCGCTCTCACTCAGGCTAGGGAAACATATGAATGTCTGGTTAGGAAGGGATTTAGATCCCTTTTAGATTTGAAAATGTCCACAACACGTGATGACACACACATTGATTGGGCATTTTCAAATGTGTCGCTTGGCCAAGCCACCTCAAAAACCTTTGAGACAGAGCACAGCATTCACGACGCCATGTCAGTTAGCATTTCAGGTAGTCTGTAAGTTGAAAGGTCGTGAATTTTTTTTTTTTTTTTCCGCGCGGGGAACATGGAAATCAGGCGTTTTCGATTATAATTTGTTTATTGTCTAACACCCAGATATCAATTTTAATAGTTATATAATCGGGAATAAATTGCAGAGAGTATTATATGGTCGGGCGCGCTCGACTGTACCTTTCTTTCATGTTTTTATTTTTTCTCTATTGTTCACGTTAACCTAAATGGGAAAAAAATGAAAATTTAAAAGGTTTGAAAAAAAAAATAAAAAAAAAAAGACCCAAAAATTTAAAATTCTTAAATATAAAGAATAAATAAAAATCAATCGGCAAACAAAATATATTTATATAAATACCAAAAAAAAAACTTTGGTGATTGCACAATACGCTACACTGTACAACACACGATGGAAAGCTTTTCAGCGCGGAATGAACACATGTTAGTGATTATGTACTGTGTTATATTATGTTTGTAATTTATAATTGAATTTGGTTTGAACAACTAAGAATTTTTTTCTGTAAGGCAAAATTTAATATAAAAACAGAAACAAATTTAAAAAAATTTAGAACACTCAAAAAAAAAATGAAAAATTAAAAGTTAAAAAATTGTTGCTATTTTTAAAGAAATTAATTTAACAACAAGAAAGAAAAGTACAGTCGAGCACGCCCGACCGTAAAATACTCTCTGCATTTTAATCCCTATTAAATTATTAAAATCGGCATCGAGATATTACAATGTGCAGTACTTCCATCAAAACACCGTGAAACAAAAACAATCTAAGCAAAATCAAACATCTGTTTGTATGCGAATACACATACATACGTTTGACATTATATGTATGTATGTGTGTATTGGGCGCAGCCAGCGTCTGCGGGCACCGCTGCCGCCACACAAGTAGAGAAAACGTTCGATCACGCTTGTATGTTTCTGTCTCGCTTGCACTCATACCTTGATATGGCGTTCAATTATCAATATTATAACGCTTCTAGTTTTATTTTTTGTAGTCCGATTTCAATTACATAGTTAGCCTCCACTCGAATTATACAATTACAATGATGTACTATATGAACAAATGACTAAAAAACGGAACGAAAGTTTAGAATTATTGTTTTGTATTGTGGGAAAAAAAGGGGCGTGGCAGTCTAAAATTTTAAATGGCAATGCATTTACACTGTCGCTAAGAACCTCCATACCAAAATTGGTGATCCTAGGTGCCATGGTTACAGAGATATTCGCCGAAAACAACGATTTTTTTCCGAGGTGTGTCTAGGTTTTTGCTCATTGTGGGCGAATGGGGCGTGGCATCGAAAAAAAAAGATTCTTGTATTGACTGACTAAATATGTGATCGATTGACACCAAGCTCGAACTCTTAGCTCTTACCATCTCTGAAATCTGTTTGTTCATACGGACAGACGGTCAGACGTTCAGACGGACAGACAGACGGACAGACGGACATTGCTATATCGACTCGGCTGTTGATGCTGATTAAAAATATATATTCTTTATGGGGTCGGCCACGCCTCCTTCTGCCTGTTACGCACATTTCGCTTCTGACAAACCTAGTAGACCCCGTACTCTAAAAAAGAGTATACTCCTAAAGAGTATACTCCTATACTCTTTTTTAGAGTAAAGTTTATTCTAACAGAATTAAGTCCAAGAGCGACTCTTCTGATCAGGTAACAGTGTTCAAACGAGTCAGTGCATAGAATACAAAGTGCAAGCGTAGAAGCGGCACATAATACATAATACGTAAACGTATGTACATAAAAAAAAGTACTGCTCCATTTGTTGCACATGAAAGACATTGCGTTTCGGCACTGACATATACATTTGTCATTTATTGAAAGGCTAATTGACGCAAAACACACAAATCGAATCAAATAAATATACATAAATAAAACAAATCTTGTGCAAATAAACATACTTATATATTCGACGTTCCCCTTTAATTTCTCTATTCGCCAATATCTACATATTTTCGGTGGTGGGTTTTTTGACATTTGTTCTTTGCACATAATTTGCATATAAGTAAAGCGCAGATCACGTTTACATATATACAGCTATTGGAGTTTGACTTGCGGTAGCTTGTTCTTTGTTAGTGCTTTATTTTGATTCCGCTTTGTGTTGATTTTGTTTTACTTTGTTTGCGCTAGCAAACATACAACCGTACTCTGATTAACTGCAAGCCCTTTAGTTGTTGTTGGTAGATCGCATCGTTTGGCTACCTGCGCATGCGCTATTGTCAGCTAATCAGCTGACTATCGTTGCGTTGGTGCTTTTACGTAGATTGCGCTTATCTGCATATCCAGCTGATTACCTTAAATCTTCTAATTTTCTAAAATTGTATTGATCGCCAACTGGTGTTAATCAACTGATTATCTTTAATCGTTTGATTATCTTTCTGAGCCAAGTTTTTTGATCGGCTGATTATAGTGTGTAGTACACTTTCGTGCATTTGAATAGTCAAATTTTAAGGGATTTAATATGGTGCACAAGGTATATCAGAATGACACTGTTGTGGATGTCGACGAGAGTTGCTTTACCGAGCGTTTAACACAATTGTTCGTTAAATTAGAAAAAGTAGAGAGTGACATTGAGCGTCAAAGGAGTTCACTTATTAATAAAATGGTGACTCCAAGTACATTTCAGATTCAGGGCCGGCTAGATATACTAAATTCATACTTTTCCAAAGCTATGGATTTGCAGTCAGAGATCGATGCAATAGATCCTGACAATACTAGCCGTGTGACGCTTGAGGAACCATGTATTTTGGCACGGTCTTCACACATGGCTGCCTAAGTGCGCATCAGGCATCAGAAATCGTACCTCTTACCATTCTTACCATTCTCACTTGCCCAAACTAAAGTTGCCCAAATTCAGCTGTAAACACTCGGAATACAGACAATTCATCGGTATGTTTAATAGCTTGGTAGACTCTGATCGCTTGCTTTCAAATATTGAAAATTTCAATCATTTGTTGGAAATTGTCAAGGGCTCGCAGCATTGCCAGTTGACGAGAGATATAATTTCGTAAAATCTTGTCAATTCTGCATAAACTGCTTGAAGTCAGGACACAGTGTCCAATTGCACTGCGTCGAGGTGTAGAGTTTGTTCTGGTCCTCAGAAAACTCTC
Organism: Drosophila dunni; assembly: GCA_018152125.1. NCBI lineage: Eukaryota > Metazoa > Arthropoda > Insecta > Diptera > Drosophilidae > Drosophila > Drosophila dunni. The sequence goes on from JAECXC010003101.1 coordinate 31,248, forward strand.
CTTCACAAATACGCACCCTTAGAAACTATACAAGCATCTGCTCCTCCTGCCCATGTAAATCGTTAATCCAGCGAGGTCGATCAGGTTATCCTTGCAACTGAAGTTGTTATAGTTCGTGACAAGTTCGGTCAAAGTCGAAACGCTAGAGTCTTGTTGGATTCAGGATCACAGGTGAACTTCATGACGGAAGACCTCGCAGAAGCCTTCACTTTCAACGCAGAAACAAATGCTTAACCGTCAAGTCGGTTGGACAGTCGAGATTGCCTGCAAAAGGCAAAGTCTCGACAAAAGTTACATCTTGTGTATCGAGACATCAGTTCAGCGCCGAGTTTTGGGTGCTGAAATCAATTTGTATCAGGCAGCCAGATTGTGATCTTCCCATCAATAGGTGGAAGATCCCAGCAAATGTCGAACTGGCTGATCTTGAGTTTCACAAACCACAGCAAATAGATATGCTTCTGGGATCCGACTCCTTTTTCGAAATTCTTTGTAACGGACAAATTCGATGTATTCGAAGCATGTGTGAAGAAGAACAAAAGATCGCAGAACTCACCGAAAAACAAAAATATGTTCAAGCCCGTGGAAAGAAAAATCAAGACAGACGAACATTTTCTGGAATATTTGCTGAATATGAAAAAAATTGCAGCACATGGGATTGTTGATGAAGAGTTTGTTATAAACTATATTGTCGATGGTTTGAACATAAAATCTGAATATAAGTTATATGGATGAAAGACATACCATGAGCTCAAAGAGAAAATTGACCTCTATGAGCGTAAGTGTAACTTCGAAAATGAAAATAAGGCATACACTGGTGGCAAGAATAGTAGGCCAACTACACGCTGTTTTAATTGTGGCTCAGTGGATCACATGAGAAAAGACTGTAAATCAGAAACAAAGTGCTTTAAATGCGAAGGTTTGGGACACATTTCCAAAAACTGACCGCAAAATGTTCAAAATATTAACGTAGTCAAGGAAGACAAACGAAACAAAGCGATATCCTTGAATGGTGTTAAAGTTTTTTATTTAGTCGACACTGGCTCGGATGTCACATTAATTCGCCACTGTGTGTTCAAAAAGTTATCGGACGTTATTTTGGAGAAATGCTGTTCAGTCCTACGTGGCCTGGGAAATAGTAAGACTCAACCGCTAGGAATGTTCACTGGCGTTATAAGCGTAGATTATTGCAAAACAGAGCAGAAACTCGTCGTGGTTCATGATAACAATATGGAGCATGACTGCCTACTTGGATACGACTTTGCGTCAAAGTTCTGCTTAATATTGAACAAAGGAGAGTTCAAGTTCACAAAGGTGGTAGCGCGACCAGACAGCGCTGAACCAACTGAGCTAAGTATTTATAACATTGTTGAAGACGGATGTAACATAAATGCTCCCCGGCAGTTTGTACCATTGATGGAATCGATAATTACGGGTTACACGTCATCGACTTCACCATTTGAGTGCCCCGTGCGAATGAAGATAGTGCCTGACGGACAATTAAAGCTGTTCCGTCATCAACCAACTCGCCATACACCCGAGGAGTCGGAGGTGGTGATCGTCAAGAAAAAGGACGGATCGAGCAGGGTATGCGTGGACTTTCGTCAACTAAATTCCATGGTGCTTAAAGATTGCTTCCCGGTACCGTTGATGGAGGACGTTTTGGAAAAACTGCAAGCAGCAAAGGTGTTTGTGGTTATGGATTTAGAAAACAGCTTCCTGCATGTACCTATTGAAGAGAGAAGCAGAAAGTACACAGCGTTTGTCACCAAAGAAGGATTGTATGAGTTTTGTCGTGCACCTTTCGGATTCTGCAACTCACCAGCTGTGTTTAATCGTTTCGTCAACTGTATTTTTTACGATTTAATTGCACGCACAATCAAATAAAGAATGTATCAATAAGATGAAATCCGTACTTACTGAAGCTGCAAAGTACAACTTGCGTATTAAATGGAAAAAGTGTCACTTTCTTCCGAACAGGATTAGTTTTCTGGGACACACAGTTGAAGGTGGGAAAATATGGCCTGGTCATGAGAAAATACAAGCTGTTCCGAAGTTCAACTTGTCAAAAATATAAAAGGTATACAATCGTTTTTGGGGCTAACCAGATTCTTCCGAAAGTTCATATAGCACGTCCCTTAACAGACCTCTTAAAAAAGGATGCAGTTTTTAAGATTGAGACGAATGAGCTAAAAGCCATAAGTACACTCAAATGAACCGGTGTTACGGCCATATTGCAGAAATGCGACACAGAACTTTATACAGACGCGTCCAAAAGCGGATTTGGGGAAGTTTTGCTACAGGACTTCGAAGGAAAACAACACCCAGTGTTTTACTGGAGTAAGAAATCTTCACCGAGTTATGAAAAACGTCATAGTTATATACTCGAAGTGAAAGCTGCTTACCTTGCAATGGAAAAATTTCGGTACTATCTTCTTGGAATACGTTTTACGTTAGTTACCGACTGCGCTGCGTTTACACAAACAGTTAAGAAAAAAGATATACCACATGAAGTCGCCCAGTGGATTTTGGCCATGCAAGATTTTAATTTCGATGTAAGTCACCGGCCTGGAGAAAAAATGCGTCACGTTGACTGTCTTAGTCGATATCCCCAAGATGTGCTTGTCATATCGACAGAGATTTCACCATGTATCAAAGCCGCTCAACAGAAAGATGATTATATAAAGATGATTCTAGAAGTGCTTAAGTCTAACCCTTACGAAAACTTTAACCTTAAAGGCGGAGTTCTCTACAAACACGTAGGTGGAAATGAATTGCTGGTAGAAGAACATGGAACACGAAGTTGTCATTGAGGCACACAACAATGGTCATTTTGCGTCACAAAAAACAATGCATGCCGTACAACAACATTTTTGGATACCACACTTGGAAAGAAAAGTCGGCCAGGTAGTCAACACATGCATCAAGTGTATTCTGGTCAATAAGAAGTTTGGAAAACAAGAAGGCTATTTATACTGCATCAATAAAGGTAATCAGCCGTTACACACGCTGCATGTCGATCATCTAGGACCGATGGATAGCACAGCAAAGCAATATAAGTTTATTTTCGGAATGGTTGACGCATTTACTAAGTTTGTATGGCTGTTCACAACTAAAAGCGCTGGAAGTGAAGAAGTTCTTAAGAAGCTACAGGAGTGGTCAAAAATCTTCGGCCATCCATCACGAATAGTCAGCGACAGGAATGTCGCTTTCACTTCAAACAACTTTTCGGATTATGTTAAAAGTAATGGAATTGAACATGTGTGGACAACTACAGGAGTTGCACGGGGCAACGGTCAAATCCAAAGGGTCAACAGGTGTATTTTGTCAATTATAAGCAAACTGTCTGTAGATGATACTTAAAAATGGTATAAATTCGTACCAGAGGTACAGCGAGCCATTAATTCACATGTTCACGGGTCAACCAAAAAGACTCCGTTTCGGTTGATTTTTGGAGTTGAAATGCAATGTAAGCTCAGTGACAAACTAACAGCAATGTTGGATCAAGAATGGATAAACGAGTTTGATAATGATAGACAGAAATTAAGGGAGGAGGCAAAGAACAGTATTGTTCAAGCTCAGAAGAAGTACAAGGAGAACTATGACAAAGCCCGGGCAAAAAACTTGCAAGCTCCATTCTTGGCCCATATGAAATAATTAAGTTCAAGCGCAATGGCCGGTATGATGTCAAGAAAGCCGCAAATGTGGAAGGTCCATCCATAACTTCTACAAGCAACGACAATATGAAACTGTGGAAATACGTAGTTGTGAACGAGGAGCTGTTGTCATCTGGGTCAGAAGACAGTGATCAGGATGACCGAATGTAACATTGGGATGGAACGCAACGAGATGGCAACACCATACATGAAGGGAGGGAAGGGGGGGAAAAAAGGAAAAGGAAAAAAAAAAGGGGAAAGGAAAAGGGGTTGGGGGGGGGGGGGGTAAAAATTTAAAAACCAAAAAAACAAATAAAAAAATTGTTAGTTATTTGGAGAAAAAAAAAAAAAAAATAAAAAGCAAATTTAAATTTTTAATTAATTATTTATTTTTATTTAATAAAACTAAATTATAATAAATATAATAAATCATTTAATTAATGATTATTTAAAAATTCTACATATATTTATATTAAAACTTATTCAAGTCAGTGCCGCAAATATACATATATCTAATTTTTTTTTCCGCATGTGTGCATATGTGCATATCTTATATGCCAATGCGGAAAAAAGATTTATCTATGTATGTACAGATATATATATGTATGTGATCCAAGTTAAAGTAAAAAAAAATATATGAAAATATATACATACATTCACCGGCGTACATAAAGCAGACAATTATTAAAAACACAGTGCAGTCAATCATATGTACAGGTGACAGTGGTACAAGTGTTTTTGGGAAAAGAAAAAATATAAGTAATTGAAACAAGTACCTAAAATGTATGTGAAAAATCGTAAACTACTTTAAAATAAGAACAAATTGCAAGTTCTTAAACAATACAATTTATTGTTGGACAGGCAATCGCGGAAAGGCTTGGCAGCGTGTGTGGGGATACCGCGACAGAAATTTTATGAACTGGCCTGCCGCTCGCGACATCTGCATTGCCGAATACAAATAAAACTTACATGCTAGCTTAAGTATAACAGTTTTAGTGCGTACACTACTCGACAATTCAATAATCTCAGTAATTAAAGCTTATCCTAACAATTCCTTTTTTTCTCCTTGTTTTAACTACTATCATGATCCAACATTCCGGCCACCTTGGAAGGGATCGCCTTCAATCCCTTAGTAGCCCTGGTAGCATTAGCGCCGGCCGCCGGCTGATCTGCCGCATGTCCAGTCCTCCGACGAGAGGGCCTCTTTGAGATAAGCCTCCACTCCATCTTCCTTCCGCGGAGAACTGAAGGCAGCTTTGCTTCCTTCGGGATGAGTCCTGGAACTCCTTCACCAGGCTCCTCACGAAAATGTGGCTCCTTCTCCAAGTATCGCGTGCCACGTCGAGCGAATAAGCTGTACGCTGTTAAAATGAGAGGTTTAGTGGATCGTGCTGTAAATACAATATGAACAGCATTTGATGCAAAACACACGAGCACCGCTGTATACACTATTGGCGGGGCTCGTCCTATTATTTTCCTCAGCACATCTGTGCCACCGCACAACTCTATACCTAGATGCATCAAAGAGATTCGTCTTTCAAAGTCGTCCGACTTTTGATTGCATATAGTCAGCGATTGCAATCTTACTAAGCTAGATAGGCAAACGGGTACTGAGTATTCTTCGAACGCTTGAGGCCATTGTCTTTTTGCCTTGCAACGAGGTTGAACCAACTGATCGAGTTTCTGAACGGTACACCTTTTTGACCACAAATCGACTGGATTTGATGATGTTGGTCCATGTCTCCAAGATACATTATTGGCTGTCTCTTTGAGGCCTGCAACTCGATTGGCTACAAATGTTGCTAGTATTGAAGGGGAAGTTTTTACACAATTACACAATGTAGTGCGGATTCTGAATCATTCCTCGCACTCTCGATTCGACATCGGTCCAACGCGTATATTTGGGCTAACATATACGCGAAAGATTCTGACAATGTTTTGCGCTTGGTGGAACTTAATTTGGTGAAACTACCAACCAAGTGATACCGAAAAGTATTCAACCTTGGGGTCCACCTCATGCCAAGCGTTCTTGTCGAATCGGCATCATTGGAAATCCAAAGTTTCTCACTTCCACCTTCTTCTAATACGTTATAATGGTTCGACAACCATTTTGCCAATTGAACTTTGCCCGTTTTAATATCTGCCGTGAGGGCAGGTCGGTTCAGACGGAACCTACGAAATGAACCAAGTTGATCCCTCTGAATCGCAGGTCCCACCAGTAATTCCTTGAGAGAGTATGACGACGTTTTCTTACACGACACGACCACTGCTACTCGAAGTTTGGTGGAATTGCTTTCAGGTCTCAGGACGCACTGGTGTGGAAAAGTGTTACGTGGTCCTGGTGGAACTTCTGTATCTATGAACATGCGATGTGCTCCGCAGAATAATTTGCCGAAACACTTTTCTCCGGGACAGCTTCAACCTCACAGTGTCGATCTACACTGTCTTCAAAACGAGCATCTTTTCTATGTTGCATCACTGAGCAACATATTGGGCTTTTGGTAAGCATTTTCTTGCCCCGCCCTGATGCCACCCAACCAAACAACGTCCTTTGTAGTAACGGACCACCCATCGCCAATCGAATTTGTCCGTTACAAAGCATTTTGAAAAATGAGTCGGCTCCCAGAAGCATTTCTATTTGCTGGGGTTTGTGGAACTCAGGGTCAGCCAGTTCGACATATTTGCTGGGATCTTCCACCTATTGATGGGAAGATCACAATCTGGCTGCCTGCTACAAATCGATTTCAGCACCCAAAACTCGGCGACGAACTGATGTCTCGATACACGAGACGAAACTATAGTCGATACTTCGCTTTTTGCACTTAAACTTGACTGTCCTACCGACTTGACGGTCAAGCACTTGTTTTTGCGTTGAAGGCGCAAGGCATGAGCGAGGTCTTCTGTCATGAAGTTCACTTGAGACCCTGAATCCAACAAGGCTCTAGCGTTTCGTTCCTGACCGAGTCTGTCTCGAACTGTAACGACTGCGGTCGCAAGGATTACTTGATCGATTTCGCTAGCAACATGATCTACATGGGCAGGATGAGCAGAGGCTTGTGATATTTCAACGAGCGCGTATTTGTGCAGGAGAGTATTGTGTGGGTGAGAACATACTCTACACTTTGACGCAGAGCAGTTGGGCACCCTGTGTCCCGAATGTAGGCAATTTATACACAGTTGACTGGATTTCACGAAATTAAATCTTTCGTCAACTGGCAATGCTGCGAACCCTTGGCAGTTTCCAATCATATGATTGGCACTGCAAAAGTTGCATTTAGGTTCCACATCTTTCTCCACATTCTTGCATGCAAATGATGATTTTCTTGCATGTTCCTTGACGGATTTCTCCTTCATCCTGGACTTTGAACTTTCTTCAGCAGATAAGTGCTGATATCGCCTGTTCAAAGCCACAACGCAATCGGCCCATTTCGGCAATGTGTTATAGTCAAGTTGCTCCTCATACTTCGATTTCGTATGAGGATCCACCTTTGACATAACTAAATGGATTAAAATTGCGTTAGCGAAATCCTCCTCATTTCCAACCGACATTAGCGAATCAAAAATGGCCGATACCGAGTCAACCATTGTGCGAATTCCAACTGCTGATGGCTTGGACATCGGCTCAATGTCGAACAACTGAGCGAGAGTGTCAAAGAAAATCAGGCATTTGTTGTCGTACACTCGACTTAAACTTTCTAATGCCTTTGGGTAATTAGCGTCAGAGACCTGGAAGGCTCTGATGGTGCCTAACGCCTCATCTGATAAGAACGATATCAAATGGTTGAATTTTTCAATATTTGACAGCGAGCGATCCGAATCAACTAAACTTCTAAACAGACCGATGAATTGTCTGTATTCGGAGTGTTTGCCACTGAATTTGGGCAGCTTTAGCTTGGGCAGGTGAGAGTGGTGAGAAACTGGGGGTACTGTTTCAGAGGCGTGGTACGCACTAAGGGCAGACATGTATGACGATCGAGCCAAAATACAAGTCTCCTCAAGCATTGCACGGCTATCGTTGTCCGATCTATCGAATCGATCTCCGACTGCAAATCCATAGCCTTCGAAATGTAAGAATTGAGAATATCAGCTGGCATTGAATTTCAAATTTACTGGGAGTAACCATTTTATTTATCAGTGAGCTCTTTTGACGTTCAATGTCACTCTCTACTTTTTCTAATTTAACGAATAGTTGACTTAAGCGAGCAGTAGAACACGTTCCGTCAACCAAACTGATTTCATTCAGATCCAATTTGTGTGCCATGTTAATTTCATAAATGTGCTCCTATTTGAATGCACTTGAGTGTACTATCACAATAGTCAGCCGATCGACAATTGGATGATTACCAATAAACAAAAGTAAAGTAATCAGCTGACTACGCAAACCCCTCAACGAACTCGAGATAAAAACAACAGCAACAACAAATTATACCCTCAGATGAGCAAGCGACCGTTCACTTGTTATCACCTAATTATTGATATACATATGCAGGCAACAACAACAGCACATACGTATGTAGGTACCGCAGCGACAGACCAACGAAAACTTAAACAACTGAAAACCGCTGAGTAAATGCACACGTAAGTATATATGTGCTAGCACTTTCAGTATGTGTGCGTGGTTATGTTCAAGCAGCGTTTGCACTTACACAAACCGAATTTCGCAACTGTATATGTATATCAAAGGAACCGCGATTTACTTATGTGCAAATTTAAGAAAAGGCGGCAAAGCAAAGGTCAAAAACCACCACCGAACAACCGTAGATAAAAGCGAATAGCGGAACTAGGGGGACGGCAAATATGCATATTGGTATATGTATGTGCTGTGACGCCCCATATATGAGCGCACAACTCTAGCGCACCATAACTGCCAGCCGGCAGTGTGCAAAACTAAACGGCGAGTAACGTTCACACTGGAAGCAGCCAGAAAAACGGCAGCGAGACAGAGAACAATGCACACTTGTCGCCCTCGTACTCACAGCAAGATCAGACACAAGAGACGAAAGCAAAGAGCGACGACACATGCGCAGTGCAATGCATGGATCGACAGAGGCTAGGCGGAGAGAGCGAGAGACAACGGCCGCTACACAGCGCACACATACAAGTACATGGCTGACGTCGAAGCAACAAGACGGAAAACACGCACACAGCGCAAGCCGCGACGTCAGAGCAGTGCAGCAGAGACATTAGCGGCAGAAAGCAAGGGACGGCAAGCCACCTGCGTCGACTTGAGAGTTGGCACGCGACAAAAGTACGCGACAGACAAGAAGCAGAGGCGTAAGCAGCGCTGCGTAGAATCTCGTACCAGACACCATCGATCGAAGCCGGGAAAAGACCCGTTGCATCGGCGCCTAAAATATGTGTGTCAAGGGCAAAGCAACAAAAGCGACGCTGGCAGAGTGAAAATTTTGGCAAACAACGCGACAATTAATTGCCGCGACGTCAGAGCAGTGCGGCATGAGACATCTAGCGGACGCAGAAAGCAAGGGACGAAAGTAATCACTTGCGTCGGAATCAAGGACGTTGGAACACGACACAAAGGATTACGCGACAGACAAGAAGCAGAGGCGTAACGGAACAGCGCTTCGGAAGAATCTCGTAAACCAGACACCATCGATCGAAGCCGTTTTGGAAAAGACAGCTCCGTTGCATCGGCGCCTAGTATAATATTTATATATTGTCGCTGTAAATGTACAGTGCATCGTTCGGGAGTATAAAATAGAGTGGACGCAACAACGCAATGAAGACAAAGTAATTATTTGCGACTGAATCAAGTGACCCGCAAGGAACTCCGCGCCAACGACTACCACAGGCCTACGTTGATAGCTCTCGTGGTGGTGTTGACTGGTGTTGATGATCCGGATTTTCTCCAATAGTAGTAGCCTGTACTCTCCTATTGGATGAAAGCTGTGATCAATCGTACGCATCGCGTTCACCCGGCTGTTGCTCATCTCTGTTGGTTTCTCTGTGCAGTGCATACAACAAGCAACTCCGCGCCGACGACTACCAAGGCCTCGTCTGGTAGTCCTCGTGGTGGTGTTGGTTAGTGTTGATGGTCCAGATCTCTATGCAATAGTGGCAGCCTGTACTGCTCTATTGAACAGAAATCGAGTACAGAACCCACTGAATCGCTCGTCGCCCGGACGCGCAAGTCACGGGCCCTGTTCCCCAAAACTCTTGCTCCCTTTCCCATCAATAAATTTTCTGTGAGTAGCCCTGGCCGGACTGAGACATACCCCGGCCTTAGAAACTTCCTTACAGTGCATGCAGAATTTTACAATTAATTTAATGCTTTTTTTTAGACCCCGTACTCTAAAAAAGAGTAGAGGGGTCTATTAGGTTTGTTAGAAGCGAAATGTGCGTAACAGGCAGAAGGAGGCGTGACCGACCCCGTAAAGGATATATATTCTTGATCAGCATCAACAGCCGAGTCGATATAGCAATGTCCGTCTGTCCGCCTTTCTGACCTTAATGCAATGCCATTCAAAATTTTGGCCTGCCACGGCCCCTTTTCTTATAAGAGCTAAAAAACTTTCAAAATTTCAAAATCAAAATTTGCAGGACTTAAGGCATTTAGTCAAATAGTACAGTGTTGTAATTAATTAATTAAATTTAGGAATATCATATCAAACTATATTCCAAGTGGCGTTAAAATCCGTCAATTAACAAAAAAAAGTTAGAGCGTTAGAAAGTTTATGTAATTTAGCTGCAATTTCGCCGCCTGTGTGACGTCAGCGCTGCTCGCAGACGCTGCGACGCTGCCGTGCCGACCAGTGCTAGGCACGCATACATACATATGTGCATACACATAATTTCAAACGAGTGTGTACTTGTATGTATAACATGTAAATGCGAATAAGCGAAAGATGCTTGAAAGTAGCCCGTGGTGCGAATGGTAGAGTTACGGCGTGATGTGAAATCGTTGCCTGAGAGTCGTAGGTTCGATTGCTGGCAATGAGAATTACTAATTTAATTTTTTTTTTTAAACATCGATTCAAAATATACATATAAATTTTAATTTTTAAATTTCGTTATAAAATTTTAATTCAAATTAAATACAAATGCGCATTATTATGGGAGTACGGGGTCTTTTACAGTCGGCTCGATCGACTGAAGCCTTTCTTACTTACTTCAGATTTCCTCAAACATATCACAGCTGCACTGCCGAGAGCGATTCAACTTACATGCTAGCTTAATATAAGAGTCTGTGATGGTCAGTTTTAAAGAGCGACATAAATACATATTCTAACTCTCTTAAATTACATTGGGAGTTCTGAGCTTGTAATTCTCTTATCTTACATCGCCAGCTCTAAGCATAAAACGTTTGTAAGTTACATGTTAGACTCAAAGTTTCGCATGAATGCATAAAGCTTTTACACTATGCTTGAGTTCGTTTCGGATAAAGCTCACTCAGAGCATAGGTATCGCGAGCTTTCACTCAATTACATGTGGCAAAAGATCGTACGATAATGCAGTTATTTAAGAGGTTGCTATGTCTGCAAGGGAGAGTGAATAAGTGGAATATTTTGGATAGGTGTTTTGTCTTGTTCTATTTTTCAAAAAGCAAGCAATTGAGTGGTCAGCAGCTTTGGACATTGATACCTTTTGATCATTAAAGAAAGTGATCGGCTCAAACCAGAAGTGTGCAAAGTGGTGTATATAAAATTATTAAAAAGTGCAGAAACGTGGTATCTTCTATTAATTATTTTATACATGTACGTATATATATATATATTTAAATACATATGTATATATTAAAATAAAATAATTTAATTTCTAAGTATAGTTCCGCTCGTTTGGTTTGCATTCGACGTAATACCGCATCAATTTGATTGCAAGAAAAGTTGCAAATATATATACATATATATTTGTACTGTCTTTGAGGTATGAATACATAATATATATTGTTCTTATTGGTGATGTCAAGTCGACATTCTAAACCAGCTGTCACTTCGGAGCCGTATTTGTCAAATACATCTGTGGAAAAGGCACTCGGACCTTTTCCAAGAGAAAGTATTCATCTTCAACGGAGTAAATTCCCTCTACTTAGGCTACTTAGACTTGCAAGCCATCTTGTCACCTAGTCCCCAAGAGACAATACCAAGGGACACCTCAAGGAGGAAGATAAGTCGCCAACTGAATCAGCATTATTCTAGGATTCAAAATGTTGTTCATGCTGACCCTTTTATAGTGGTTTTTGTTGCTGTCACCCTCGCTATTTTGGATTCATGTGTACTGTACAGATTCCAGCACAGAAATTAGTTTTCCTTACAGGTATTCAATTAACCGTCATCATTGAGATCAAGGATATCGGAGTGAGTACGTATTGGAATGTTTAATCATGAAAGAGAATTAAACTTGTCGAATTATTAAATCAGGAATTGTATGTATGTTTTCTATACTTATTGTCAACGTCAAGAAAAATAATCGATTTTCTATAGATCATTTATTTCACAATTGAATTACATTTCTTCTGTAATTTATATATTTTTTTAAATTAATAAGTCGTATACTCAATTGTAAATCTCAACGAAATTTAATATGAATATGAGTTATTTAGATTTTATAAGAATCATCCCCGTTAATAATGAAAAATTGCTTAAATATATTTAGAACGTAAAATGAATTTCTAATTTTTTTTTTCTTATTCGTCCCGAGTAAATGGTGAATTGTTCCAATAAGATGACAGCTCGTAGTTTCTAAAAAGGGTCCACCGAGACATATAGGCAGGGAGGGTAGAGAAGAAGACAATATCAACTGATCTCCATATTTCTGCAAAGATGTAACTGATCTTCTGTCGGTATTAATATTATTTAATTCATTTCCATTTCTTTTAAATATCGCAAAGTGTACCTAAAAAAAATGATGTTAATGTGTGATTTCATGGAATCAACGAGAGATTAGAGAAGAACCCCGACAATCCGGCGAGCTAGATAGAGCATAGCTAGAGGTACACATTTATTCGAAATCTCGCCATGCTCATGAGGTTGGAAAATTCGAATCCCTTTGTGGATAAGGACATTTGTACCACCCCCCCACCAATACCACACTTGCACCATTACAAGATCTAAACGGGGAGCGCCTCCGTTGATCTCAGCGAGTCGCTGCGTGCATGGTGAAAGAACGTCTTGCGAGTTTCCGATCGTGGCTCAAGAGGCCACTATGGTTTGAGAATTGAGTGTGACTCCAGGGGCACCGTAGAGTCACGACTAATCTCGAACGAAACGGAAGCAGCGGGAGTAGGGATGTGAAGGGCGATACCCTACCAGTGCTGGGATTCAATCTAGGAACAACACACTGTTCGTCTTCGTTTTCCTTATTTCTTTCATTCTTCCCTTTATTGTTTTCTTTAAATGTCGCGCCTAACTGTCGCAGTGGTCCTAACGGTTCTCTCTACTTACAGTTGTATGCTTCTTGCTGCCGCTCGCTGCTCACGTCTGCTTATCTCAGCTCTCGATCGCAAAGTGCTGGTTACGCTCTCGATCGAGTAGCGCGAAAGCTGTCCTGATGCAACTCCACCACGAAAGCTCTGCCTTCACCACAGAGCTTTCATGCAGAATTGCACCCGATCGCTCCGGCGCTCCCGACAGAGGGCGCTGCCAGGCTCACTTAATTCCTATCGATAAATTTATATTTTTAAACTATTCAAGGTGGGATTAAGGGCCCCACATTATACGCTTTGTATGTATTATTGTTGTTAGTAGCATTATAATTAAGTTAGTTTACTCGTTGGGTACCAGCAGATTTGCAATGCGTACTGTACAATAATTGGCCCGCTTATTAACTTGGCTTATGAGCAAACAAGCCACAAAGCCAACAAAACAAAAACTAATGTAACAAATGCAACTGGGCTAACAATTGAAATGCTTTGCTGAATGAACAGTCGGCTTGGGTTGCAGCTGCTGTGTAAAAGAGAGTGGAAAAGGGGGAGTGAGTTCACATAAATTCAATTAAAAAAATAATTATATTTAATATTATAATGTAATACAATAAGTGCAAGTTTGGATTTGTCAACACTAATAGGATCATCTTTCATTCTACGTCGGCTTCGTTGTGACTTAATGCTGTCTTTTCATCTTTCTTTTGCTCTCTCTGTCTCTGCTCTTCCCTCCAATTGCCGCTTACAGCGAAAGCTTTGACTTGATTCAATTCGTCTTGACTTGAGCTTGACTTGGAACATGCTCAGCGCCGGCGTCGCGTGTCAAACGAACGCCGCACTCGATGCCGGAAAGACGTGACCCGCGCCTTCGTCGGAAGATACAAAATATATTTGGTAGTGGTGTGTTTTTTGTGTAAGTCTAACCTAAGGCTAAATAAAATTGTCTTATGTCAGAACTTAGGCTCAAACAATGCGCATCAATTGTGGCAATTAAGATAACTATTTTTAAGTTCAAGCAGCTGAAAACAGAAGCAAAGTTAACTAAATGAAAGAAAAGAAAATTGTCGTTGAATTGTGCAAAGTGTATAAAACGTTGTAGACATTACAACATTCCGTAAAAAAAAATCCAAGAAATGCCTTAACCAACTGGCTCAGTCTTCTACCAAAAAACAGAAGAAAAGAAAAACAGAAAGCCACCAGAAGAATTGCTGGAGGATTTCCATTGTTCTTCTTCCCCACTACCTTATCCTTCAGCTTATTCTGCAAGAGTGCTTTTCCTTATCCTATCCCTCATCCTACGTCTCCCTCCTCTCCTTTTTCTCCTTCATCACAATTTCCTCCACTCGTGCATTGTTACTCTTCGTCGGAACTCTGCGGAATTTAATGTAATGCGCGTAATTTGGCAAGGGGGTAAAATGCGGCTAAATTGCAATTTCACAAACCTCGGTAAAATTCACATCTCTAACATCTGCGGCTTTAACAGAGGGGTTATATTGCTATGCATTGCCGGCATCGGAAGGTTATTTTGTCTTTATCACTCACAAGCTTGTATATATTTTTTCATTGATCACATTCTTTTTCGGGTAAAACAACCCCATTTTTCTGTAAGATCTGTCCCACTGAGACTTAAAATATTTGACAATTTTGGGTTACAGCAAATTTTGACAAGTGCATTATTGTTGGTGCATTTTTTTCGAAAGCTTACTAGATTCAAAGATTATTATGACAAAATTTTAAAAGGAACTAGATTAAAAACTTGGATTTTCAAGAATTTTTAAACCGCGTTTAAGAAAGAACCATAAGAGTCCGCGAAAAGTTCAAGCAGACATTCGTCTGCAAATGTCGTGGTTCATGGAGTATTTTTTTTCATAAATTTTGGCGATGAGGCCAATATATTAGACAATTACCCACAGAAAACTCTGAGGAAATCCCAAGCGAGTCCTCAAGAAGTCTCAAGATATTTCGAGTAAACTGAGTTACAACTAAGCTAAATCAAAACTTAATGCACTTGCAATAAATCCTGTATGATAATTAGATTTCCCTTAAAGATTATACTGAAGGAATCGAATGGTTAGGTTATGTTATGGAGTAATGCGCACATGGGCCGAAGAATTAAGCCCGTTGAAATTCAGAAAGGAGTAAAAGGGATAAGGTCTAGTTAGGCTAGATAGTAGTATTCACAACTGAGTTCGAAAAAAGTCCCAAGATCAAGTCCGAAATTCGAGCATAGAATGACTTTAAGCAATGCCCCTTGAGGCGATCCAAATGTGCCTTGAGCTTTCACTTATAACATTTCAACTTTTTTGTCACATCACATTTATTAGACACTAGTTAAATAGGCACTAGGCGCAATTTCTTAGGCCAACTTTAGCAGAACGAGTCGAAAGGCGAATACAAAATGAATGCGTGTCTTTTTGTGCTTTTGTGTTGACTGTTCGGTGAAACTAAGAAATTTTTAAAGACTTCCCAGTGGGGGCTGTAGTCACTGCTGCCCCTGTTGTTCCTGTAGGATCTGTATCAACTGCTGCTTCGTGAATTTATTGTTCAAGATGAAGGGAGCGATATTCATGCATGAAGTTTTGATAGCCGCGACCAATGGCCGGTTTAGGGCTGTCCCTGCTGCTCCTGTAGCTCCTGCAGCACCTGCTGTTCCTGTAGGCGCTGTATCAACTGCTTCTTCGGGGATTTATATTTAGCACGTTCTTTGATCGGCATGCGGTCCCGGCACGATCGACCTTCAAGTTTAAGTTATGACGAGATAGTTCAAGATGAAAGGAGCGATATTCATGCATGATGTGGAAGCAAACAAACCAAAATGAAATCAAACGGATACAAAATAAATGATATAAAATTACATATTTCATAAACACCACTGATCTTTGTTCACTATGTCCTTGGACAATTTGATTTTAAATTAAATTTTTTATTATTATTTGTGTTGTCTGATAGCTTATCATTTAACATAAAAGTCACATGTGTAAGGCGGGGTTCTTCCCCCGTCTTACATAGTTTATAGGTATAAGTAGGATTAGTATTTGATTATATAGGTTTAAGAAAATGAATTACTACCTTTAGTTAATTATAATACTTTGTCGATAGTAGCTTAGGAATGCTGGCAGCGCTCTCTGTCGGAAGCGCGGGGAGCGGTCGGGTGCAACTCTGCACGAAAGCTCTGTGGTGAAGAGAGAGCTTTCGTGGTGGAGTTGTATCAGGACAGCTTTCGCGCTACTCGATCGAGAGCGTAACCAGCACTTTGCGATCGTAGCTGAGATAAGCAGACGTGAGTAGCGAGCAACAACAGGAAACATATAACTGTAAGTAGAGAGAACCGTTAGGACCAGTGCGACAGTATGGCGCGATAGTCAAAGAAAAGAAAAGTAAGAAAAATAAAAGCAATAAGAAAACGAAAACGAGCAGTGCGTTGTTCAGAAATTGAGTCCCAGTACTGGTTAGGTTTCACCCATCACATCCCTACTCCCGTTGCTTTCGTTTCGTTCGAGAATAGTCGTGACTCTACGGTGCCCCTAGAGTCACACTCAATTCTGACGAATCAACGCCGTCTTCCGCTGAGAGCCATCGTGGCCCCTTGGTACCCTTGAGCCACGATCGGAAATTCGCAAGACGTTCTCTCACCCTGCACGCAGCGACTCGCTGAGATCAACGGTGGCGCTCCCCGTTTAGTTCTCGCGTTCGCATCGTCCTAATCCCTACATCCTCGTCTGAGAACAGCGGCAGCGGCCAGAGTACCTCGGCGCTCCATTTCGATCTCGCGGAGCAGCGCGTGACATTGCTGAGAACAACGGCGGCGCTCCCCGTTTAGATCTCGCGTCCCGCTTTCCCCCTCCCCACGCAGTGCACTACCGCATGAGAACAGCGGCCGCTGCCAGAATACCTCGCCGCTCCGCTTCGATCTCGATGGGGATCGCGGCGGCGCAGCTGATGGCAGTATCCCTGCCTCGATCTCGGTCTAGAACGCTTGACGCGTGGCCGCCAGATGCGTACAGGTTAGTTTTTTTGGATAGAAAAAAAAATAAAAACATTAAAGACACGTGTGCTGCGGCGTAGCCCAATATACCCGACAATACCCTAGCACTGGTGATATAGCGGCACACACAAGGGAAATCAAGTAAGAAAGGCTACAGTCGATCGAGCCGACTGTAAAAGACCCCGTACTCCCAAAGTAATGCGCATTTGTATTTAATTTGAATTAAAATTTAATAACGAAATTTAAAAATTAAAATTTATATGTACATTTTGAATTGATATTTAAAAAAATTAAATTAGCAATTCTCATTGTCAGCATTCGAACCTACGACTCTCAGACAAAGATTTCACATCGCGCTCTACCAATTGCACCACGCGCCTCTTTCAATAACACTCCGATTATCAGCATTAACATGTTATACATACAAGTACACACTCGTTTGAAATTATGTGTATGCTCATATTTATGTATGCGTGCCTAGCACTGGTCGGCACGGCAGCGTCGCAGCGGCGCAGCGTCTGCGAGCAGCGCTGACGTCACACAGGTTGCGAAATTTCAGCTAAATTACATAATTTTTCTATCTTTGCAACTTTCTTGTTAATGGACGGATTTTAAAGCCGCGCGAATGATTGAAATAAACTTGATCTGCCTGACATAATAACGGACTTACATTCCAAATTTGGTGGCTCTAGCTTTTGTAGTTTAAAAGATCCAGGTGCTCATACGGACAGATGTACATGGCTATATCGATTCGTCTTTCGATGCTGATCAAGAATACATATACTTTTCTCTTTTTTAGAGTACGGGGTCTAAAAAATGTGCGCTCGAAAACAAGCAGCCTGGCGAGGGGTATATAAAACGGGCGCGGTAACATTTGTAGCATTTTCGACGCGCGCCGGTTCCTGTTAGTGCAGACGCGCCAAACACATTTGGCACAGCGACAAACGCCGATTAGGCAGAGCGCGAGCAACGTCAAGAAAACGGTTTGGTGGCGAGCGCGGCGACCCGTCCCCGCGAAAAACGGAACAGTGAGATTCGGGAAAACAAGTGCATGCGTGTGACGTCACAGACGCGTGCCCGCTCACACACACATACGTTTTGGTGGTGGGTTTGGCAGCGCGAGTTCGAAAAAGGTGACAAGTACGTGACGTCACCGCGTGCAGCGAGAACAAAACTACCTTGGGCCAGAGGCCAGAGACCAAGAGCCACAGCGGGCCAAAGGCCACATAACAGTGAGCAAAAATTACAGTGGGCCAGAGGCCATATAAAAGGTACCAAAAGCCATAGTAGGCCAGAGGCCACACAAAAGTAAAACAAAAACTACAGTGGGCCGCAGGCTATATTATTATATATTATATTTCGACTGGTTTCCTCATTGGGGGCGTTGGAGGTACGATGGGTGTATTACCGTCGTAAGGAAGAATTAATGGCGATAGCCCATGAATTCGGCCTCGATAGGGAAGGCCGCGTAGAAGAATTAAGGAAGCGAGTGGAGTCGTTCATACAAGGCGAAGGCCACAGTAGGGAAGCCCGGAACAGAATCGCCGAGCTAGAAGCCCAATATGGGAAGCTCGTCGAACCCCCCACTGGTGAATTCGGCGGACGGCCGTTTCAAAAGTCAGGACTTACGGAGGCCCCACTTGTATGAACAGCGCCCACCAGCGTCGTGGAAGCCACCACAGCCGGTCCGAAAGTGCCCACCAGAGATACGGGTGGAAGAAGTGCCAATGATGACATGCACGCATGCCGAAGAGGCACAGACACAAAGAGGAGTGGCTGACCAGGTGCGCAAATGGGGAGTCAGGTACGCCGGCCAAGAGAATCCGCTGGGATTTTTAGAAATCCTGGAGCAGCCTGCTGCCATGAACGAGGTTTTTGACGAGCGGGCTGTAGAACGCTTCTTGGGCAGCGTTTCGTACAGAATTCCTGGACTTCTTCCTACCCCAAATTATTTCGAGCGCCTGGAGGATCAGATACGCTCACACCGGCAGCGACCCAATGAGAAGTGGAAGGAATACCTGCTGAACTACAGCTACAGCCCCGGACTATCGGTTGCACGTACGCAGGCGCGACTTCGCAACACAGAGCTAACACAGCAGGATGCGGAATATTCTCGCGCAAGGACTAGAGGCAACGGTGAGTCAGCTTTTGCAGGAGCGAGGACAAGGCCACCAAAGCCGTTCCGGCCCTAGACGGGGGACGGCTAGCAGCAGGTCAGTCAGAGGCAGCACGTCCAGCAATTAGCAACAGCGCAAAGTAAAGGCGGTTTCGACCCACGATAGGCATGTCATAGATGCGGGCAGAGCGGTCACTTCGTCCCGGAGTGCCACAACCGGCAGGTGCTGTTTTGTCGGCTTTGCGGGAAGCAAGGTCGATGTAGCAAAGAATACTGTGAACGGCCGACGTCGGGAAACGACCTGAGGCGCCCCTCAAGCCAGGAGGAGGCACGCGCCGCGAACCCCAGCTCCAGGCAATAAGCCCACCCTTAATAGCCCCGCCTACTAAAGAGAAGGCTAAGCCGCAACGACGACGGAAGGGAATGCTAAGCCGAGATGGTCAAGGCGACTCACCAGGTGAAGCAGACGAGAAAGCAACGGCTGAGTCGCTACTAAACACAAAAGACAAAGCAATTAGAGCGCCATGGGCCCGCGCTGAGGCCACCCCGGGGGGCGCGGTTAATGGAAGAATATGAGGAAAAGAAGAAGTCCCAGGCCGAGGACGCGCAATGGCCGGACGACCTCGAGCCTGAGTTGAGTGAGTTCTTGGAGAGGGAGTTTGCGTTGTTCGAGGGGTTGCCGGGGGTCTCACACATCGCGGAACACAGCATCCGGATGAGAGACGACAAGCCTATGAAGCAGCGCCTCCGAAGAACCCAGCGATGCAGAAAATGATTGACGAGCAGGTAGACGAGCTCATCCGATCAGGTGCCATCGAGAAGTCGCGCAGTTCGAACAGCGCTCCGATAGTCTTGGTAAGGAAAAAGGCTGGGGAGTGGCGGATGTGCGCCACGCCAGATACATCTCGACGCCATTCATGATGCCATTCGGCCTTCATTCGGGAGGAACAACCTTCCAGAGAGCCTTGGACACGGTCATAGATCCGGATATGGAGACGCACGCCTTCGCGTACCTGGATGACACGATCACGAGGGCCACAAAAGACCAGCACGTGGCAAATCTGAAGGAGGTATTCCAACGGCTGCGGGCGGCTAATCTAAGGTTGAACAGGTCGGTTCTTCCAGAAGAGGCTGGCGTACTTAGGTCATGTGGTGAGCGGTGAAGGTATCTGTACAGATCACGACAAGGTCGATGCGATCCGGATCCTTCAAGCTCCCCACAACCTAAAGACGCAACGCCAATGCCTAGGAATGGTATCGTGGTACAGGAGGTTCGTACCGAACTTCGCAACACTGGTCGAACCGATGACATCCCTCCTCAGAAAAGGCCAGAAGTGGGCCTGGGGAGAGGCACAGGAGAAGGCGCTGCAGGAATTAAAGGAGAAGTTGACGACAGCCCCGGTGTTGGCAAATCCTGACGTTTTAGTTAAATTTTCGCTGCAGACCGATGCGAGCGATTACGGCATAGGAGCCGTACTGACGCAGACGATCGACGAAGACGAAAGAGTGGTAGCGTACGCCAGTCGAAAGTTACTGGCGGCGGAGAAGAATTACTTAGCAACGGAAAAGGAGTGCCTGGCGATAGTGTGGGCCATCAGAAAGATGTAGTGCTATTTGCAGGGCTTTCGTTTCGAAGTGGTGACGGACCACTTGGCACTCAAATGGCTAAACTCAATAGAAAGTCCATCCGGGAGGATAGCGAGATGGGCCCTGGAGTTACAACATAAGGTACCGTAAGGGTAAGCTGAACGCGGTGGCTGACGCACTTTCCCGGCAGCCCCCGGATTCGTGCCAGCAAGTGGCTACCGAGGACCCCCATTGCAGTTGGATAACCAAGATGCGGGACAGGATAAGGGCCCAGCCAGAGAAATTCCCTGACTACGTCGAAGAGAACGGGCAGTTGTACAGGAATCTGGGACAGATGGCAGGTGGCAGGTCCGATGACCATTAATGCACAGATTTCGTAGGGACCCTCCCTCGCTCGAAACGCGGCAACACAATGCTGCTGGTCTTTCACGATGCTTTCTCTAAGTTGGTGGAATTGGTATCACTCAACTGGGCGACCGCAGCATTGTTACAGCAAGCGTTTCGCGAGAGGATACTGGGTCATTTCGGGGTACCGAAGACTTTCGTTTGCGACAATGGAGTCCAGTTTAAGAGCACGGCATTCAGGAAGTACATGGACTCCCTTGGGGTGACTCTGCAGTATTCGCCACCTACTGTCCTCAGGAAAACCCCACGAAAAGGACCAACATAACGGTGAAGACTATGATAGCGCAGTTCATCGAGGGACACCATAGTTCGTGGGACGAACTGCTACCCGAAATAGCGCTAGCGGTCAACTCCAGCGTGGCGGACTCGACAGGATTCAGCCCATCGTTCCTCGTGCAGGGTAGAGAACCTCGACTCCCGGCGGCACTATACGACGAGGTAACACCAGGATCGGCCACGAACCCGGTGAGTCCACAGGATAAGTAGAAGAAGCTACAAGAAGTGTTTGAGATAGTGGGAACAACCTACAAAAGGCATCGATGGACCAAGTGAGGCCTCAGGAGAAGGGAATGGCGGCCCACGGTTGGATCAGAGGTCATGGTAAGACAGCACCAGCTGTCCAGTGCAGCAGAAGGATTCGCGGCCAAACTTGCCCCGAAATACGATGGGCCCTTCAGGACAGCTAGCTTCATCTCCCCCAGCATCGTGCGTCTCACTCGCGAAGGTGAACGCAAGAAGCGGGTGGCCAACTTAATCGCACTTAATCCTTATTTTCAGAACCCTGTAGAAAATGACAAAACCTTGGATTCCCCTGCAGGCCGCGAGCTCGCCGAGGGGAAGGGCGAATGACGCTGGCCCAGGAGGACACAAAGAGGGGGTCTTAGTAGGCACTGTAAGTATAATAAGTAGAATAAGAAGCAATTGTGCTATTAAAATTAGAAATTCGTAACGTATGGCATAAGTCAGCCTGATAGTCGCACTGGTAGGAAGGTAGCAGATAGGGTAGTGCTATTAATACTTATTTTACTTCTCTCTTCCGCAACCAACAATAGTACAGAAAATTTACGATGGACGACGGCTGCATATGGATAAGCAGCGAAGAAGATGCAGGAGAGGTGTCTGTGGACAGCGACGCCACAGAGCCACTCTTAAGCGAAGAGCCGAGGCCGGAAGATGGAGGCTGGCCGCAGAGGGATCCCCTGATTGGGCGAACCTTTTATGGCCACAGGCGAGAGGACCACTGGTCCGAGGTGGAGGTGTCGGAGGCCGAGGACCCAGAGGTCGAGGAGCCTGAAAGCGCTGAGCGAGAAGGTTGTTATAGATTCGGCGATGAGGAGGAAGATGACGATCCAAAGGGCAACGAAGCCGAAGACCCAGAGGTCGAGGAGACTGAAAGCGCCGAGGGAGAAGGCCGTTATGGACTCGGCGACGAGCAGGATGAGGACGAGGCGGAATTCCCGCACACGATTAACGAGTCTGTAACGCACTCGTACCAGCGCTTGGCGGATGTGGTTCAGATTATGGAGATCCAGGCGACGACGATTTACCTCCACATGCCGGGGATACGGCAGACTCCGCCATATTATGAGGAGCCGTCGTCACCGGAACCGCTGCCAGCAGTGATGCCACCGAGCGCAGGAGAGCCGGATCCAGACATCGCGGAGGCACGAACGGACGTGACCAGTGTCCCCCGGGATGAAGAAGAGGCCGCCAAAGGGCACCGAGAGGCCAGCCCGCAGCAGGAGGATGTCGACGACCACGTCACATTCGGCGTCGCGTTGGCTACAAGCGACGAGCAGTCGGACGAAGCCGCCCCAAGAGCATCGTCAAGCGCAGGGAAGCCGATGCCCGCGGAGACGATGAGCAGGACGTCGTACGTCGCCAATTTCGAGCCGGGGAGCAGCGATGACGAAGACGGGCAGACGTGTCGACGCACGTTTAGCAGCGTCAAGTGTGAGGTGGACTCAGCGACCGTTCCCCCACGTCAGCATTCGCTTCCTACCAGGGGTCGTGGAGAACCCGAGGCTGCGTAGCCCAATATACCCGACAATACCCTAGCACTGGTGATATAGCGGCACACACAAGGAAAAACAAGTAAGAAAGGCTACAGTCGATCGAATTAAAATTTAATAACGAAATTTAAAAATTAAAATTAATATGTACATTTTGATTCGCAAAACGCACCACTTTCAAGCATGTTCCGCTTATTCTCATTTACATGTTATACATACAAGTACACACTAGTTTGAAATTATGTGTATGCACATATGTATGTATGCGTGCCTAGCACTGGTCGGCACGGCAGCGTCGCAACTTCCAACTATTTTGTTAATTGACGGATTTTAACGCCGCTTGAAGGTTAGTTTGATATGATATTCCTCTTCACGAATAATTAATTACAAACACTGTACTATTTGTCTAAATGTCTTAAATCCTGGTTTGAAATTTGAAAAGTTTTTTAGCTCATATGAGAAATGGGGCGTGGCAGCTCAAAATTTTGAATGACATTGCATTAAGGCTGCCTGTAGAAAACTGCATACCGGAATTGGTGTTCCTAAGTGCCATAGTTACTGAGATATTAACCTAAAACATTTT
Organism: Drosophila dunni; assembly: GCA_018152125.1. NCBI lineage: Eukaryota > Metazoa > Arthropoda > Insecta > Diptera > Drosophilidae > Drosophila > Drosophila dunni. The sequence continues at coordinate 54,965 of JAECXC010003101.1, forward strand.
TTTTTTTTTTTCGAGGTGTGTCTGGTTTTTTACTCGTTGCGGGGGCGGTAAGGGGCGTGGCAAAAATTTGAAATAAACTTAACCTGCCTGACTTAATAACAGACTTTCATTATAAATTTGGTGACTTTAGCTTTTGTAGTTTAAAAGATCCAGGTGTTCATACGGACGGACGGACAGACGGACAGACGGACATTGCTATATCGACTCGGCTTTTGATGCTGATCAAGAATATATATACTTTATACACATATTTCACAGCAGCAGAATAAATATATTATTATTATTTGGCATCGACTTAAAGGGGAAGACCGAGAGACAGAGAAAGACAAAGAGCTCATTTTAGTTTCGATATCAGTACGAACATGACCGTCAAAACGTCAACTATCTCGTTGAGTTACCTCATTCGCTTACAGCCTCCAAAGAGTCAATAATAAAACTTGTAAATTATTATTACATTTTGGGGATGGAAAAGAAAGCAACGCGGGGTAGGCTACTGAAACCCAGTTGGAAGTGGAAATTGAGATCAAGGCAGAAACAGAGACTGAGACTGACTAGACCAGGAAATTACTCAATGTGGCCTTCACTGTGACTTTGCTACATAAATTCCGATGGCTTGTTTTGTTGTCTGTTTGTCTGCTTGGCTTGTTGGCTGCTTGGATTATTGGTAGCACAGTCGATGGGCCTGCTGATTGTCTGTCTCTGCTCTTTTTCTATCGGTTTCTACATTCACTATCAATCCAACTAATTTGTATTATTGTTGTTAGTAGCATTATAATTAAGTTAGTTGACTCGTTGGGTACCAGCAGATTTGCAATGCGTATTTTACAATAATTGGCCCGCTTATTAGCTTGGCTTATGAGCAAACAAGCAAACAAGCTACCAAGCCAACAAAACAAAAACAAGTGTAACAAATGCAACTGGGCTTTTAATTGAAATGCTTAGTTGAATGAACAGTCGGCTTGGGTTGCAGCTGCTGTGCAAAAGAGAGTGGAAAAGGGGGAGTGAGTTCACATAAATTCAAATGGGGATTAGTTATCTTTCATTCTTCGTCGCTTTTTCTCTCTCTTTATCAGCCTGACTCTGTCTTTCTCCCACTTCTTTTCTTTACCTATTAAACGAACGCCGCACTTGAAGCCGGAAAGACGTGATTCGCGCGTGCGTCGCATTTCAACAAAATAGTTGAATTTCTTTTCGACTCCGAGCGGAAGACACAAGATATTTTTGGTAGTGGTGTGATTTTTGTGTAAGTCTAACCAAAAGTTTGCAAAAATCAAAACAAAGCCGGCTAAATATAATTGTCTTATGTCGGAATTTCGGAATTTTGGGACAAGCATTGATGACTTTTGATGATCAATCATAGCTAACAAAAAGTTTTCTATACTAAAACATTCTAGAACGCCCTAAAGTGGGGGTGTAAAAAACAGAAACAAACTTGTACTGCTTGGGTATTGTACCTTTCATTTGCGACCCCTTTCATCTTTCTAGCTCTTATAGATATCTCTGATATCCTTTTGTTCATACAGAGGGACGGACTGACAGTCGGACATGGCTATATCGACTCAGCTATTGATGCTGATCAAGAATATATATACTTTATGGGGTCTGCCAGCCTTCCTTTTTCTGCCTATAGTTGTCCAATCATGATGATACTTGGTGACGATAGTTATAGTGGTACCTTACACCTACTGTATAAATTTGGTCGATAGCTCTGATAGTTTTGAAGTTGTAGTGCAATGAAAATAGTTTTTCACAATTTGCGGGAGCAGAAGGGGGCCTTGCAAAAATTTGAAATAAACTTAACCTGCCTGACATATAAATGGACTTTCATTTCAAATTCTGTGGCTCTAGTTCTTGTCATTTAAAAGATCTAGGTGTTAATCTGGACAGCGGACTGACAGACAGACGGACAGACGGGCATTGTTATATCGAATCGGCTGTTGATGCTGATTAATAACATATATACTTTATGAGGTCTGCCACGCATCCTTCTGCCTGTTACTCACATTTCGCTTCTGACAAACCTAATAGACCCCTCAACTCTTTTTTAGAGTTCGGGGTCTAATTAAATTAGCATTTTTTATTGTCATACAAAGAGTTCACATCGCGCCGCAACTCTACTAGTTGCACCACTTTCTATAGCAGTCCGACTATCAGCATTTACATGTTATACATACAAATACACATTCGTTTGAAATGATGTAAATAATAATAGTAACTGATCAATAATATATATACTTTATGGGGTCTGCCACGCCTCCTTCTGCCTGTTACGCACATTTCGCTTCTGACAAACCGAATAGACCGCTATACTCTTTTTTAGAGTATGGGGTCTATTTAAATTAGCTTTTCTTATTATCAGCATTCGAGCCTACGAATGCCACGTTCAGGATAGTATGATATGATATTCTTCTGAACGAATGTTAAACTACAAATACTGTACTATTTGATTAAATGCCTTAAAAACGGAGCGTTACTGCTCAAAATTTTTAATGGCATTGCATTAAGACTGTCTTTAGGAACCTGCATGCCGAAATTGGTGGACATAAGTGTCATGGATAAAAATAAATAAATATTCGCCTAAAACATAAATTTTTCCGAGGTTTTTCTGTTTTTTTGCTCGTTGCGGGGGCGGTAACTTTCATTCCAAATTTGGTGTCTGTAGCTTTTGTAGGTTAAAAGATCCAGGTGTTCATACGGACGGACAGACAGACAGACGAACAAACGCACATCAACTCGACTTTTGGTGCTGATCAAGAATATATGTACTTTATGGGTTCGTCCACGCCTCCTTCTGCCTGTTACCCACATTCGCTTCTGCAAACCTAAAAGACCCCTATACTCTTTTCAGAGTACGGCGTCTAAAATAAAACAATCTTGTACTGCTTGGGTATTGTACCTTTTATTTGCTGTTGATGCTGATCAAGAATATATATACTTTACAGGGTCTGCCACGCTTCCTTCTCGAATATCACGTCCATCGGCTCTGCCACCTGTCGCGTCAGCATTTGTCCCGGCTTACTCTGCTCTGTCTTATATTTTTGAAAACATTCGCAACATTTAACATACCTTTTCGCTTCTCGGAACATACCCGGCCAGTAGTACCGTTGTGCCAATCTTGACGCCGTCTTCCTCACCCCTTGGTGTACTGCGGTCGGTGCGTCGTGGCATTTTGTTAGTACGCTTTTCCTCTGGTCCTTGGGCACGCATAATTTCCAGAAAATGTAATTTTCGTCGTCCGTTCTCTGTCCCAGATTCCTGTACAATTCCCCTTTTCTTCGACGTAGTCCGGGAATTTCGCTGGCTGGGTCCTTATCCTAACCCCCATCTTGGTTATCCAACTGCTATGGGGATCATCGGCAGCCACTGGCACGAATCCATGGGCTGCCGGGAGAGTGCGTCAGCCACCGCGTTCAGCTTACCCTTACGGTATCTTATGTCGAACTGGAACTGCTGTAACTCCAGGGGCCATCTCGCTATTATCCCAGATGGACTTTCTATGGAGTTCAGTCGTTTGAGTGCCAAGTGATCTGTCACCACTTCGTAGCGATAGCCCTCCAGGTAGCACAACATCTTTCTGATGGCCCATCGCCAGGCACTCCTTTTCCGTTGCCGAGTAATTCTTCTCCGTGGCTAGTAACTTCCGGCTGGCGTACGCTATCACTCTCTCGTCTTCGTCGATCGTCTGCCTCCTACACGGCTTCTATGCCGTAGTCACTCGCATCGGTCTGCAGCGAAAACCTGACCGAAAAGTCGGGACACGCCAACACCGGGGCTGTCGTCAACTTATCCTTTAGTTCCTGCTGCGTCTTCTCCTGTGCCTCTCCCCAGACCCACTTCTGGCCTTTTCTGAGGAGGGACGTCATCGGTTCGACCAGTGTGGCGAAGTTCGGTACGAACCGCATGTACCACGATGCCATTCCTAGGGATTGGCGTAGTGTTCCGTAGGTTCCGGATCGCATCGAACTTGTCGGGATCTGACATAAGTACGCCAACTTCTTCTGGTAGATTAGCCGCCCGCAGTAGTTGGAATGCCTCCTTCAATTTCGCAACGCGCTGCTGCTTCGTGGCTCACGTAACCACGATGTCATCAAGGTACGTGTTGCTCCTTCTCTGGACCTGTGACCGTGTCCACAGCTCGCTGGAAGGTTGCTCCTGTCGAATGAATGGCATCACTTGCCATTGAAACAATGCTGGGCCTTCATTCCTGTGGATCTGCCAGTATCCTTGCTTCAGGTCCAGCATCGCGATATACCGGGCGTGGCGCAACCTCTCCAGGATATTATTAATCTGCGCGACTTCTCGATGGCTGACTGCTCGGATGAGCTCGTCTACCTGCTCGTCAATCACTTTCTGCATCGCTGGGTTCTACGAAAAGTAGCTTTGCTTCAAAGGCATGTCCTCTCATTAGCATCCTGGTGCTGTGTTCCGCGATGTGTAAGTCCCTTGACAACATCTCGAACGTCGCCAACTCCAAGAACTCACTCACCTCAGGCTGGAGTTCGACCGGCCATTCCGCGTCTTCAGCCTGGGACTGCTTCGCTTTTTCTTCTTCTTCCATCAACCGCGCCCCCGTGATGGCCTCAGCGCTCGCCCCCGGCGCTCTTAGTACTTTGTCTTTCATTTCTGATATTGACTCAGCCGTTGCATTATTGTCTGTTTTGCCTGATGAGCCGCCTTGACCATCTTGGCTCCTCGTCCCCTTCCGTCGTCGTTGCGATTTTGCTTTCTCTTCGGTAGGCGGGACTATCATCTTTGCGTGGCGTTTGCCCTCGTCGTTTGCGACCAATTCCATGAACAGCTTCGCGAGTTCGACACGGATCGTAGTACCCATGCCGCACAATAAATCCATCCTCAGGATGACATTGTCGAGCATGGTGGGCATGCCCAGTACTACCGTTTTTACCGTTTTCCCTCCTAGACTTATGCCCACCAGGAGTGCCCTCTTCAGTTCCACGGAAGACCCATCCGCCAACCTTATACTAGCCTCCACCATTCCTCGTAGCCATTCCTCGCTTACGAATCTGCGTGCTGCTCCGGTGTCGATAGTGGCCGTTGTCTCGTGGCCACCGATCGTCACTCGTGCCACGATCTTCCCTCCTTTTACCACCATTGGTGCGCTTATTGCCTGTCGTTCGCAACATTCTTTGCTACTTCGACCCTGATTCACGCTGTCACGGTTTAAATTCTTCGGCCGGGGTATGTCTCAGTCCGGCCAGGGTTGCTTTTACAGAAAATTTATAATAATGCAAAGAAACACTAGTAAAGAATGATAGGGCGCAATAGAAAATGGCCGTTCGATGTTTTCAGGCCGGCAGCGCTGAATGTTGGCAATACTTAGGCACGCTTCTAGAATATTCTAATGCCTGCAGCCAGCTCTGTTGCCATGCATGTCGCGACGTCTATGCGTATGTGCGTATGCGTGTGTGCCAATGCTGCGGTTGTTTTCCCTACGTCGCTCTCCGAGATCCACTGCGCATGTGTCGTCTCTCTTTGTTTTTCTATCCAGCGTTGTTGTCCCGTGCACTGCGCATCTGTCGTCTCTCTCGATCGCACTCCTACTATCGTAAGCCAACACACTGTCTTGTGCTGCTTACATCAATCTCCTCCTCTCGCCGTACACTGCCGGCTGGCAGTAATGGGACCGTGCCCGAAAAATATTAAACATAGGTACTGGCAGTTTTCGGCCAGTACCATAAAATGATTGTGCGCCTTATTTATGGAGCGTTATACCCCCTCCTTTCTCCCGGGACAATTTGCCTCCACCAATACCCTTGGATGCAGACGGTCAGTCGTATAGACGACCCAGTGCTCGCGGCTGACGACCATGTCCGGTCCGAGGTCTGCTACGGTGGGCTGCACTTGTGCCGTGGCAATCGAGTCGGCCATTTGTTGTCGAGCGGCCGATGATGTGCTGGGGCCCTCATCCTCCATTGGGTTGGGGCGATGATTTGGGGAGTGGTTCTCCTCATCCGAACTGATGTCAGAAAAGTTCATGTACTCCTTCGACCCAACAAGGAAGCTGGTGGGTCCCTTACGAGCCCGCACGCTTCCTCGTAGCTCGGCGGTGGCTCGTCCATCCATGACCCGTACGCGGGTGGGCGGTCATGAATCTCCATCGCTGATGCCTGGGATCCCCCCTCGTTCCCGGTGGCTCCCACGGCCTCCATGAATGGCCGAGGGGGGGTAACGGCCCTGTGAACGTCGTCTATGCGTCGACGATGCGTCGACGCATCTCCTGTCGACTCCGACTCCGACTCGATCACGACTCCTCTGACTATTCCCTCCTCCGACTCAGGCTCCGGTTACCCCTCCTCTGGCTCCTCGTAGGACTCCAGATCGGGTTCGGGTTGCGCTTCGGTCGTTGCTTCCGCGGTTGGGTCGTAAACCGCAGGCTCAAACGGCTCCTCCATGTCCATCGGCTCCACTTCGTCGATCGTATCTACGTTCGCCGCCTCGGCTTCCTCGAAGAGTAAGGCCAGCGTGCCCGGACTTAATTCCAGGCTTAGCTCCGGCATGGGGCATAGGCCTGGCGGCGTGGTGAGGTCGCCGGCTCCTCATTCCGGGGTGGAGTAGCCATCCCTCCGCGGCGGGTGTTGGCAACCTTTTCGGCCGATGCTTGCTGAAGATGGCTGGCCGGTAGGCTCGTTGATGCGGAGACCCGTCCACGTCGGCTTCGTCGCTGCATTTTCGTCGCTGGAAGAAAGACTTGTTTTAGTTGATTGTGCCAGTAAGTTCAAGGATTGAAATTAAAGGCTCGCCGATGCGAAGACTTCTGGGGTTAGTGGAATTAGTCGCGCTGCTGGTCCTGTGTTGGACAACCCCTTGTTCTGGTGATTCGCCCGTCTGGAGGCTCGCGACACGCCGTTCATTGCTGCCCAAGTGTTGAATGCGTACTATGTTTGGAGACGTGAATTTAATCACTCTGTACGACCCATCGTAACATGGTGCTAGTTTGGCGGCGATTCCCTCCGCTGCCTTGGAGAGATGGTGTTGCCGAAGTAGAACCAAACCGCCGAAGGTGGGCTTTCACTCTCTACATCGCAGATTGTTGTGCCGGCTTTGCTCGTTGGTGGGTCGTTGCATGTTGTCCTTCGCTACTTTGAAGATCTCTTGCATATGCTTGGCCTTGTCTTCTGGTGTTCGGCTCTCCGTGGTTGGGCCGGGGTTTATTTCATGGTAGAGCATTCCGGGTAACCGCGGCTCGCGACCTTGCACTAAATACGCCGGGCTGTATCTGCTGCTGTCCGAGCGGCCAGGTATTGCGCAATCATTGTTTTCGCTGTCCTGTTCGCTCGTTCGGTAGGGTTTGGATTGTCATTCCCATCTGTTGGATCATGCTAATAGTTAGAACAAGGAGAAAAAAAGATTTGTTAGGATAATCTTTAATTACTGGGATTATTGAATTGTCCAGTAATATACGCAAAAAAACTCTTATACTTAAGCTAGCATGTAAGTTTGATTTATATTCGGCAAAGCAGCTGTCGCGAGCGGCAGGCCAGTTCGCTGGCCTCGCTGTAACCACACACACGCTGCCAAGCCTTTCCGCGATTGCCTGTCCAACAATAAATTGTATTGTTTATGAACGTGCAATTTGTTCTTAATTTAAAAGTAATTTCGCGATTTTTCACCATCTGTTTGCAGAATGCTTTGAATCCTCGACTGGTGAACTGTGTGCCATTGTCACACACGAACGTCTGTGGGACTCCAAACCGTACTAAGATACGTTCCCGAAATGCCTTTTCCAAAGTAGCCGTCGTCGCCTTCCGAAGTGGGACTAGTTCTACCTACTTACTGAAGTCATCGAAGAAAACCAGGAGCATCGTGTGTCCTTGCTTGGATCGGGGCAACGGTCCTACGAAGTCGGCCCAAAGGATCTCAAACGTCTCCTGTACGACTCGGGTGTGCATCGCTCCTGGCGGCTTTGCTTGGCTCCCCTTGTATCGTTGACACGACTCGCATCTCCTCACGTACTTAGCCACATCTCGGAACATACCTGGCCAATAGTACCGCTGGGTGACTCGATAAATTGTTTTCCGAATCCCTTGGTGCCCGGCGGAAGGCTGGTCATGGCATTCGGCCAAGACCCTCGAACCTTGCTGCTTGGATAAGCACAGTTTCCATGGCACTTGCTCCTCGTCATCTGTCCATCGTGTCGATCGTCGATACTGTTGCTGGTTCTCCATGATGTAATCTGGATACTTCTCCGGTTCCTTTTGCACTGCTTCCAGCATCCGCTCCATCCACCTGCAACTGGCTGGCTCCTGTGTCGCCTGCTGTAGCGTTTCCAGCGGCTGTCTGGACAAGGCGTCGGCCACAACGTTTTGACTTGCTCGTCGATAGTGCACCACGAAGAGATATTGCTGCAGCTCCAAGGCCCATCGCGCTATCCGTCCCGTAGGGTTATCGATAGAGTTTAACCACTTCAGCGCCAGATGATCGTTGACCACATCGAACTCATACCCTTCAGCCAATGGCGACACACTCTTTCTCGGATGTGGAGTTGTTCTCTTTGGAGGCGGATGGGCGTGGGCTGTCATAGGCGATGACTCGTTCCGTTCCTTGTATACACTGCGTGAGTACAGCGCCGAGGCCATAATCGCTTGCGTCCGTCTGAAGGGAAAACCTTTCCGAAAAATCTGGGCAAGCCAACACCGGTGCCTGGGTGAGTCGATCCTTCAGCTCTTTGAAAGCCTCCTGCTGGTTGGTGTCCCACATCCACTTCTGGCCCTTCCGCAGCAACTTTGAGATGGACTGTACGATGCTGGTAAAGTTTGGTACAAAGCGCCGGTACAATGATGCAATGCCCATACAACGACGAAGCTCCTTCACGTTTGTGGGTGGTAATAGCTCCCTGATTGCCTCGATTTTGGCCGGGTCTGTATAGATTCCAGCTTCACTGACGACGTGGCCCAGATAGACCAAAGTCTTCTGGAAAAGGCATCATTTTTCCTTGTTGAGCCTTAGCTTGGCGTTGCGCAACCGTTGAAATACTTCGTGGAGGTTCTTGGCATGCTGCTCCAACGTAGCTCCAATGACGATAATGTCGTCCAAGTAGGCGAACGCATACGGTTCCATATCGGGTCCGATGACCCCATCCAAAGCTCGCTGAAATGTAGCGGGTGCCGAGTGCAGCCCAAACGGCATAACTCTCCAATGATACAAGCTCTGCTGTCCTTGTCTACGGGTATTTGCCAATACCCGTTCTTGAGATTCAATGTCGATATATACTTCGCGTTCAGTAGTTTTTCCAGGATATGGTTAATCCTCGGTAGGGGGTAAGTGTCGGGAATGGACTGGGCGTTCAACTGTCTGTAGTCGATGCACATCCGTACGTCTCCCGTCTTCTTCCCCACCAACACGATGGGTGCACTATGGGGACTCCGTGAGGGCTCAATCAATCAATTTGGGCACTGAGCGTGGGCGTCGTCGTCATCTTGGGTGGTAACTGCAGCTGTAGCTGCCCGCACTCCATGCTCATCTCTGCGCCGCAAAGAAAATCTATTCCCAGAATAACTTCATCGATGATCGTCGGCAACACGAGCATCTGCAGGTTGAGTTTTCGCTGTCCCAGCTGGACACATACCATTAATGCTCCTCCTAGAGCCGTTCGCCAGTGATAGTGCGCCTGTTTTCTGGTGTACCAATTCGTTGTGCCACCTTGGCACTGACGAAGCTCTTCGTCGCTCCTGTGTCAACCGTAGCTACCTGTGGCTGGTCTTCTAACCGAACTGTTGCTACGATGCGTCCTCTCTCGAACCTTAGTGCTGTTCCATGTGGCGAGTCGGTGGCGCTGTCTCCGGCCGTTCGCCCGGCGGCTGGGAGCGCACCCCGTTTCCCGATGCTTGGCTTCGGCAGCAGTCCACTGTTCGCGTTCCTCGTCGTCCGCAATCCCAACAGAAAGCTACTCGTACATTTTGGTACTCCCGACTGAAGTGCCCCAGTAGTCCACAGTTGCGGCAAGCGCGTCGAACGTCGATGGTACCCTCTGTCTCCTGTACCCGTTGATTGTTTATCTCGTCGTTGGTGCTTGGCCGAACTGTTCGTAGGCAGTTATCAACCTCGTCAGCTGGACCAGTGTGGTAAATTCGTGTCGTCTAGTATACAGTTGATATTCGGGCAGCGGATTGTCGTCGATTCTGCTCAGCTCCTGGTCTTCCGTGTATGCGGCCCTCCGCATCATGACTCGTAAGCTGAGAAGGTATGAGGTTAAAGGCTCACCAGACCGCTGCACCCTATCCCGTATATCATCTTCCAACCTTTGGAAGTACCGGGGAGGCATGAATAATTCCAGGAAGTCCCTCCTGGATTTCTGCCGTCGTACATCTTGGTGATCCTGAACCAGTCGGCGGCTGCCCCATTAATAGTCCGGCGATAGCTGGCATCAAATGCTGCTGGGTGTCGATCTGATATATGGCGATCATGTCCTCTAAGTGCTCGATGAACCGCAAGGGACCTGCTGCACCTCCATCGATGTTAAATCCCTGCGCGGAGTTATTGGTGCGCCGTCCCTAACCACACATAAAACCCTTTTAAAGGGACTCCCGTGGCTCACTTCGTCGCCAATATATCTGCGTATGTCGTCACTCGCTGGGTCGTTCCTGTTCGGTGGGGGTGTCTCGAAATCCGTCGTCACAGCTGGGTCGTTCTTGGTCGTTGTTGTCTGCTCCGTGTTCAATGTCGTTCCTGTGGTTGTCTTTGTTGCTGTCTCGTTGCTCCCTCGTTGTCTTTATTCCAATGTCAATCTACCGGCGCGTGGCCTTGTACTTGCCTTCGTATTTTTTCGCACTTGTAAATCGTCAGTCTGCTCAAGATCAACTGACTCGTGCCGCGTATATCCAGCTATTCATCTTAATGTAGGTCAGGCCGGCAGCGCTGCTTTTCTCTTCTCTGCCGCTACTGCGCGTCGCATTTTCGGCAATGTTGGCAATGCTTAGGCACGCTTCTAGAACATTCTAATGCGTGCAGCCAGCTCTGTTGCCATGCATGTCGCGACGTCTATGCGTATGTGCTTATGTGTGTGTGCCAATGCTACGGTTGTTTTCCCTAAGTCGCTCTCCGCGATCCACTGCGCATGTGTCGTCTCTCTTTGTTTTTCTATCCAGCGTTGTCCCGTGCACTGCGCATGTGTCGTCTCTCTCTCGATTGTGATCGCGCTGCTTCTATCGCAAGCCAACACACTGTCTTGTATTGCTTACATCACTCTCCCCCTCTCGCCGTACACTGCCGGCTGGCAGTAATGGGACGGTGCCCGAAAAATATTCAACGTAGGTACTGGCAGTTTTCGGCCAGTACCATCAACTGTTTGTGCGCCTTATTTATGGGGCGTCACAATCTGAAGGATGTATTCCAACGACTGCGGGCGACTGAATAGGAAGAAATGTCAGATCTTCCAGAAGAGGTTGGCGTACTTAGGTCATGTGGTAAGCGGTGAAGGTATCTGTACAGATCCCGACAAGGTCAATGCGATCCGGAACCTTCAAGCTCCGCACAACCTAAAGACACTACGCCAATGCCTAGGAATGGCATAGTGGTACAGGCGGTTCGTACCGAACTTCGCCGCACTGATCCAACCGACGACATCCCTCCTCAGAAAAGGCCAGAAGTGGGCCTGGGGAGAGGCACAGGAGAAGACGCAGCAGGAATTAAAGGATAAGTTGACGACAACCCCGGTGTTGGCGTGTCCCGAATTTTCGGCCAAGTTTTCGCTGCAGACCGATGCGAGTGACTAAGGCATAGGAGCCTTACGGAGGCAGATGATCGACGAAGACGAGAGAGTGATAGAGTACGCCAGCCGGAAATTACTAGCCGCGGAGAAGAATTTCTCGGCAACGGAAAAGGAGTGCCTGGCGATAGTATGGGCCATCAGAAAGATGCTGTGGTACCTGGAGGCACTCAAACGGCTGAACTTCATAGAAAGTCCATCTGGGAGGATAGCGAGGTGGGCCCTGGAGTTACAGCAGTTCCAGTTCGACATAAGATACCGTTGGGGTAAGCTGAACGCGGTGGCTGACGCACTTTCCCTGCAGCCCCTGGATTTGCGCCAGCAAGTGGCTGCCGATGATCCCCATTGTAGTTGGATAACCAAGATGGGGGATAGGATAAGGGCCCAGCCAGAGAAATTCCCGGACTACGTCGAAGGAAAGGGGAATTGTACAGGAATCTGGGACAGAGAGCGGAGGACGAAGATTACATTCGCTGGAAATTAAGCGTGCCCAAGGACCAGAGGAAAAGCGTACTAGCAAAATGCCACGACGCACCGACCGCAGTACACCAAGGGGTGAGGAAGATAGCGTCAAGATTGGCACAACGGTACTACTGGCCGGGTAAGCTCCGAGAAGCTACAAGGTATTTTAAATGTTGCGAATTTTGTCAGAAATATAAGACAGAGCCGAGGAAGCCGCCGCGACGCATGTTGACGCGACAGGTGGCAGAGCCGATGGCCGTGATATGCACAGATTTCGTCGGGCCCCTCCCTCGATCGAAAAGCGGCAACACAATGCCCATCACATCCCTACTCCGTTATTTTCCGTTTCGTTCGAGAATAGCAGTGACTCTACGGTGCCCCTTGAATCACACTCTGTTCTCAGGAAGTCCCTCCTGGATTTCTGCCGTCGTACATCTTGGTGATCCTTAACTAGTCGGCGGCTGACCCCATAAATAGTCCGGCGATAGCTGGCATCAAATGCTGCTGGGTGTCGATATGATATATGGCGATCATGTCCCTGTGTCCTGTAAAATGCGCTCGTTTTGTAGACCGGTGCTTCGCAAGTGGTCATCCCGAATCAACCCCCAGTGTTGGCTGATAGGAGTGCTCCTGGACTATGCTGGCAGTTGCCTGGCTTGTGCCTGGGACCACGTCTACTCGTGCGGGGGACACACAACGGGAACGAGGCTTACTCTCCGGTGTTGCAGCTACCCCTAGCGTGAGGTCCAGCTCGGCTAGCCTTTGTGTGACTTCCTTGGGTAACTCCGGTTGGCTTGCGAAAGCCGAGAGGCCGCTTCGTAGCTCCTCCACTGTGGCTTTGGCATCCTGGCGTCTCTATGGCCGACACAAGCTTCGGGTGCTGTCGCCTTGTTTCCCGACGAAATGCTCGTTGTTTTCCTATATTTCCACCTCGGGTCCACGAAAAATCTCAAAAATTTGGTTATGGTGTGGTTAGGAAAGAAAAATACAAGGCAAAATTACGAACGAGCCCTCGTGGTTAGGCAATACTGTACATTATGTAAATGTCTTTTCCCGTTTACAAAAAATATATGTTTCTTTGGACTCTTTGACTCAACTGTACCCTTGCGTTTTCCAAATCTCTTGCTCTAATGGCGTTTTAAATAATTAAAATACTCGATACCTCGATACTTTCGGCCTGGATGGGTTTAGTTGTGTTCCGCTTCGGCAACCAGCAGACGCTACGGTTACAGGAACGGAACACACTCGATATCGATACGAACCCCCTCAACAACTAATCGGTTGAAGCCACAATAGCGATTGGGAGGTCGGTCATTGTGGACAAATACAGCAACGATTTGCACCGCGTCACTATCGATGTATTCCGTCTCAGCAGCCAGCAGACGCTACGGTCACAGATACTGAACACACACGATATCGGTGGATCTGCGCGCCAATTAATCGGACGAAGTCACAATAGCGAGCGGTGGTCCCTCCGTTTTAACACTGGCACACTAATCACTGATTCCTACAAAACTGCTGGCACATGACGATATATTTCAATATTTTCCAATGTTAAGTTATTTATTTATAAAGACTTTCAGTTACAATGTTAAATCCCTGCGCGGAGTTATTGGTGCGCCGTCCCTAACCACACATAAAACCCTTTTAAAGGGACTCCCGTGGCTCTTGGCACTTCGTCGCCATTATATCTGCGTATGTCGTCACTCGCTGGGTCGTTCCTGTTCGGTGGGGGTGTCTCGAAATCCGTCGTCACAGATGGGTCGTTCCTGGTCGTTGTTGTCTGCTCCGTGTTCAATGTCGTTCCTGTGGTTGTCTTTGTTGTTGTCTCGTTGCTCCCTCGTTGTCTTTATTCCAATGTCAATCTTCCGGCGCGTGGCCTTGTACTTGCCTTCGTATTTTTTCGCACTTGTAAATCGTCAGTCTGCTCAAGATCAACTGACTCGTGACAAGAATTCTGCAAGCGTCTATGGCGTTGTCTAATAAATTTTCTGCGTCGAAGTCGGCGTTGTCAGCATCGGCAGCGTATATCCAGCTTTTGATCGTAATGTAGGTCAGGGCCGGCAGCGCTGCTTTTCTCTTCTCTGCCGCTACTGCGCGTCGCATTTTCGGCAATTTTGGCAATGCTTAGGCACGCTTCTAGAATATTCTAATGCGTGCAGCCAGCTCTGTTGCCATGCATGTCGCGACGTCTATGCGTATGTGCTTATGTGTGTGTGCCAATGCTACGGATGTTTTCCCTACGTCGCTCTCCGCGATCCACTGCGCATGTGTAGTCTCTCTTTGTTTTTCTATCCAGCGTTGTCCCGTGCACTGCGCATGTGTCGTCTCTCTCTCGATTGTGATCGCGCTGCTGCTATCGCAAGCCAACACACTGTCTTGTATTGCTTACATCGCTCTCCCCCTCTCGCCGTAAACTGCCGGCTGGCAGTAATGGGACGGTGCCCGAAAAATATTCAACGTAGGTACTGGCAGTACGGCCAGTACCATCAACTGTTTGTGCGCCTTATTAATGGGGCGCCACAATCTGAAGGATGTATTCCAACGACTGCGGGCGACTGAATAGGAAGAAATGTCGGATCTTCCAGAAAAGGTTGGCGTACTTAGGTCACGGGTAAGCGGTGAAGGTATCTGTACAGATCCCTGGAGTTACAGCAGTTCCAGTTCGACATAAGATACCGTTGCGGTAAGCTGAACGCGGTGGCTGACGCACTCTCCCTGCAGCCCCTGGATTCGCGCCAGCAAGTGGCTGCCGATGATCCCCATTGCAGTTGGATAAACAAGATGGGGGATAGGATAAGGACATCCCGGACTACGTCGAATGAAAGGGGAAAAGTACAGGAATCTGGGACAGAGAACGGAGGACGAAGATTACATTCGCTGGAAATTATGCGTGCCCAAGGACCAGAGGAAAAGCGTACTAGCAAAATGCCACGACGCACCGACCGCAGTACACCAAGGGGTGAGGAAGATAGCGTCACAACGGTACTACTGGCCGGGTATGCTCCGAGAAGCTACAAGGTATTTTAAATGTTGCGAATTTTGTCAGAAATATAAGACAGAGCCGAGGAAGCCGCCGCGACGAATGTTGACGCGACAGGTGGCAGAGCCGATGGCCGTGATATGCACAGATTTCGTCGGGCCCCCCTCGATCGAAAAGCGGCAACACAATGCCCATCACATCCCTACTCCGTTATTTTCCGTTTCGTTTGTGAATAGCAGTGACTCTACGGTGCCCCTTGAGTCACACTCTGTTCTCACGAATCAACGCCGGCTTCCGCTGAGAACCATCGTGGCCTCTTGGTACCCTTGAGCTACGATCGGAAACTCGCAAGACGTTATCTCTCCCTGCATGCAGCGACTCGCTTGGATCTCGCGTCCGCATCGATATTCGAGCCCTGAACAGACTGAGATTTGTACCCCGGCTAGAACGCTTCTTTACAAGTTGCGCACGAGCAGGGACCCTGGAGACGTAGGGGGGCGCAGCACCATTGCGGATTAAAACCGGTGAGTGCGCACTAACGCCGGTCTGGGATCCGTTATTCAAATTCTAGGATTTGACTTGTTTGTATAATTCGCTATAAACTTGGTTGGTCATATATCAGGTTGTCAAAAAAAGTCTTGCCACGGTCCTGAAGGACTGTCGTCGAAAATTGCGATAAAATTGCTGAATTGATTGAAAGAGACCGGCATAGAGCAGTCGTAGCATCGCCCAAGAGCTGGGCATGAGTCATCAAACCGTTATAAACCATTTGAAGAAGCTTGGATTCAAAAAGAAGCTCGATGTATGGGTGCCACACGACTTGACGCAAAAAAAACATTTTTGCCCGTATGGATGCATGCGAATCGCTTCTGAATCGCAAGAAAATCCAGTATATCATCTTCCAACCTATGGAAGTACCGGGGAGGCAAGAAAAATTCTAGGAAGTTCCTCCTGGATTTCTGCCGTCGTGCATCTTGTTGACCCTGAACCAGTCGGCGGCTGACCCCATTAATAGTCCGGCGATAGCTGGCATCAAATGCTGCTGGGTGTCGATCTGATATATGGCGATCATGTTCTCCAAGTGCTCGATGAACCGCAAGGGATCTTCTGCACATCCATCGAAGAAGACACCCCACTTCCGCAGTCGATCCACAAAACCGAGTTGTAAAATGCGCTCGTGTTGTGGACCGGTGCTTCGCAAGTGGTCGTCACGAATCCTAGTTGGCTCTCCAGTGCTCCTTGTCGTAACTGGAACCCGCAGTGTTGGCTGATGCGAGTGCTCCTGGACTATGTTGGCAGTTGCCTGGCTTGTGCCTGGGACCACGTCTACTGGCGCGGGGGACACACAACGGGAACGAGGCTTACTCTCCGGTGTTGGAGCTACCCCTAGCGTGAGCTCCAGCTCGGCTAGCCGTTGTGTGACTTCTTTGGGTAACTCCGGTTGGCTTGCGAAAGCCGAGAGGCGGCTTCGTAGCTCCTCCATTGTGCCTTCGGTATACTGGCCAAACTCATTAAGAATGGCTTGCAATTCATTCTTGCGACGATACGAGATCCATTGAACTCCCATGTTGTAATCCCTGCAGATAAATATCCTGGGCTGCTAGCTCGAATCGACAAATGTTCCAAAGCGGCTGATATCTGGTGAAAATAAATGCAAAACTATTGAATGTAATCCCACGTTGTCCTTCGTTGACCAAAAGCAAGACTATTTCTGTGAACTCGTTGCGTACATCGTTTTTGACGGCTGATTTTAATTTTCCTTGAATGTTCGTTGATTACTGCTGATGTGACTTGATGAGTGAATCGTTGTTGACTGCTGATTTTAATTTTCCTTGAATGTTCGTTGGCTACTGCTGATGTGACTGGATGAGTGGATCGTTGCTGTGCTTTCGCGTTGTTTTGCTATATTTCCACCTCGGTGTCCAGAAAAATCTCAAAAATGTTGTTATGGTGTGGTTAGAGAATACTGTACATTATGTAAATGTCTTTTCCCGTTTACAAAAAATATATGTTTCTTTGGACTCTTTGACTCAACTGTACCCTTGCGTTTTTCAAATCTCTTGCTCTAATGGCGTTTTAAATCATTAAAAAAAACCTAAAATTCTTATACTAGCGTCCCTGCTCGGGCGCCATCTGTAACGACTCAAATCTTTGGACGCGGTATGTGTCACTTCGGTCAGGGCTGTTTTTACAGAATATTTATAATAGTGCAAAGAAACACTATTAAAGAATGATGGGGCGCAAAAGAAAATAGCCGTTCGATGTTTTCATGGACCAAAGAGAGAAATTACCTCGCAATTACCTCGATACTTTCGGCCTGGTTTAGTTGTGTTCCACATCGGCAACCAGCAGACGCTACGGTTACAGGAACGGAACACACTCGATATCGACACGAACCCCTCAACAACTAATCGGTTGAAGCCACAATAGCGATTGGGAGGTCGGTCATTGTGGACAAATACAGCAACGATTTGTACCGCGGTCACTATCGATGTATTCCGTCTCAGCAGCCAGCAGACGCTACGGTCACAGATACTGAACACACACGATATCGGTGGATCTACGAGCCAAGCGAGCGGTGGTCCCTCCGTTTTAACACTGGCACACTAGTCACTGATTCCTACAAAACTGCTGGCACATGACGATATATTTCAATATTTTCCAATGTTAAGTAATTTATTTATAAAGACTTTCAGTTACAATGTTAAATCCCTGCGCGGAGTTATTGGTGCGCCGTCCCTAACCACACATAAAACCCTTTTAAATGGACCCCCGTGGCTCACTTCGTCGCCAATATATTCGCTTGCGTCGTCACTCGCTGGGTCGTTCCTGTTCGGTGGGGTGTCTCGAAATCCGTCGTCACAGCTGGGTCGTTCCTGGTCGTTGTTGTCTGCTCCGTGTTCAATGTCGTTCCTGTGGTTGTCTTTGTTGTTGTCTCGTTGCTCCCTCGTTGTCTTTTTTTTTTCTTTTATGTTTTATGTACCGCCGCGTGGCCTCGAACTTGCTGTCGACTTTCGCACTTCTAAGTTCTTTGCTTGCTCAAGATCAACTGACGCGTGCCAAAATTTTGCAAGCGTCGTCTAATTATTTTCCCTTTGGCACTGTCTTGTGTTGCTTACATCGCTCTCCTCCTCTCGCCGTACACTGCCGGCTGGCAATAATGCGACGGTGCCCGAAAAATATTTAACTTAGGTACTGGCAGTTTTCGGCCAGTACCATAAAATGATTGTGCGTCTTATTTATGGGGCGTCACACCGCAAAGCCGACAAAACAGCACTTGTGCGTTGGGACACACCCGCATTTGTGGCATGCCCATCCTCCCATTCCTTGCGGTGGCGCCAGCTGGGCTTTTCCGAGCGCGCTGCCGTTGACTGACCTGCCGTTTGCGGTCCTCCCGTCTCGGGCACGAACGGATTCGGCGGACTGGTTCTCGCCCGTGCAAAAGCTGACTCACCCGCATCCAGATCGCAGAGGCTTTCGTATTCGGTTGCCATCTGCGTCAGCTGCGCTAGTGTTGCGTAGTCGTCCATGCGCACGTGCAACCGGTAGTCCGAGGCTGCGTTCTCATATATTCGATACAGTTCCTGCACCGTTCTGTATCCTGCGCGTCTCATTAGCACCCCTAAGTTCAGCAGGTATTCTTTGAACTTTTCGTTGGGTCGCTGCCGGTGCGAGCGTATCGGATCCTCCAGGCGCTCGAAGTTATGATGAGGTAAGAAGAAGTCCAGAAAGTCTGTTCGGAACGCTGCGCAAGACGCATTCCACAGCCCGCATGTCAAAAACCAGTTCGCTGCCGTCACTTCGCTCATGGCAGCTGGCATCTGGTTCCTCTTGACCGCCGTACCTGACTCCACATTTGCGCACCTGGTCAGCCACTCCTCTTTGTGTCCTCGCCTCCTCGTCGTGCGTGCATCCCATCACTGGCACTTCTTCCACCCGTATCCTTGGTGGGCATTTTCGGACTGGCTGTTGTGGCTTTCACGACGCTGGTGGGGGCTATTC
>JAECXC010003103.1:0-41724 GCA_018152125.1 Drosophila dunni
CAAATGTGCAAATGCTAAAACCTAAGAACGATTTGACAAGCAAAGAAGTTGTAGTTGCCAATAAAACAAGTGTCGCTCTGTTTGATACGGGCAGTAAATTTTGTGTCATGCGGGAAGACTTTTATGTTGAAATCGGGAGACCAAAGTTGGAAAACTGTAATTTGGTTTTAATAGGATTTGGAGATCGAGACACCAATAAGATAAAACCGATCGGTCATGTGAAGCAAACAGTCTTGATAGACGAATCCGAATTTCAACTTGACTTTTACGTTGTCCCAGTAAGATGCACAAATATAAAGCTAATTATAGGCGAAGAACTTTGTTTGGTTGCTGAAATCGTGTTTAACCGTGATGGCTTGCAAGTGCGTAAAGAAACATTACAAGAAGAGCATAACATTCTAAAGATTTGCACAAAAACCGATGACGTGGTATATGACATTAACGAGGCGGCAAGTGAAAGTGCTAAGAACATTGTGAGCGAGTTGATATCGAACTATAAGCCGGAAAAATCGAAGTCAACAGATGTTGAAATGCGCATTGTGCTCAAAGACGATGCTCCGATATTTTCTCGACCACGCAGGTTGGCCTTTTCCGAATCGCACATTGTAGACGAACAAATTGAGGAGTGGCTGGAAACTGGTATAATAGAAGAGTCGACATCTGAGTATACAAGTCCGATTGTGCTCGTTAAAAAACACGATGGCTCTGCAAGACTCTGTGTAGATTTTCGCAGAATAAATAAAGTTGCTGTAAGAGACCATTTTCCGCTTCCGCTCATTGAAGATCAACTGGACCGCCTGCAAGAGGCGACAATATTCAGCACCATTGATCTGAAGAATGGCTTTTTCCACGTGCCAGTGGCGGAATCAAGCCGAAAGTACACATCGTTTGTCACCCATAGGGGCCAGTACCAGTTTCGGAAGGTTCCGTTTGGATTCTCGAACTCCCCCGGTGTTTTTCAACGCCACGTGAATGCGATTTTTCGAGATCTCTCGCGCAAAGGCACTGCGTTACCATATGTAGATGATGTAATCATACCAGCAAAGAGTGAACAAGAGGCTGTTCAGAATCTGAAGGAGGTTATGGCTACATGCGAAGAATACGGCTTAATACTCAACCTCAAGAAATGCAAGTTTTTACACACGCGTATTCAGTTTCTAGGCCATGTTATAGAAAATCGCAGGTTGTATCCGTCACCAGAGAAAATTGAGGCAGTATCAAAGTTTAGAATACCACAGACAGTCAAACAGGTGGAAAGTTTTTTAGGATTGACAGGTTATTTTAGGAAATTTATACCGAATTATGCTGTAATAGCCAGACCATTGACGGAATTGACCAAAAAGTCAACAAAGTTTAAATTCGAGGAAGCCGAAGAAAACGCAGTAAAGATCCTAAAACAGTTGTTAACCGAAAATCCAGTCCTTAGTATTTATAACCAGAAGTACCTAACTGAAGTGCATACAGATGCGTCTATTGATGGTTTTGGGGCAGTGTTGTTGCAAGTAAGCCCTGACGATAGTCAGTTGCACCCAGTGTATTATATGTCTAAGAAAACATCAGATGCACAACGAAAGTATAGTAGCTACGAGTTAGAGATTCTAGCAGTTATTGAAGCCTTGTCCAAGTTTAGGGTATATTTGCTAGGTATTCCCTTTAAACTTGTAACAGATTGTAATGCTTTTACAAAGACGCTAGAAAAACAGAGTTTGTGCACTAGAGTAGCTCGTTGGATTATGTTTTTGCAAGAATATAATTACACAGTTGAGCATAGATCAGGCAAAAGTTTGAAGCACGTAGATGCTCTAAGTAGATATCCAATAATGAGCATAGGACAGGATAATATAATTATTGCTTTAAGAGATGCACAGGCCCGTGACGAAAAAATTAAAGCCATCAAGGAAGTTTTGAAAAACACAAACCAACCATACGACGATTATTTCCTGAAGAACGACGTTTTGTACAAGGTGATCAAAGACGAGGAGCTGATCGTGGTACCCAACGAGATGCAAAAGAGGATAATCGGAAATGCCCATGACAGAGGACATTTTGCAGTCAAGAAAACGAAGGATTTGATTGATCGAGACTACTTCATACCAAACGTCGAGGAGAAGATCAAAAAATACATTGAATGCTGCATACCGTGTATCTTGATCAATCGAAAACGGGGAAAACAGGAAGGATTGCTACACCCATTACAGAAGGATGACGTCCCTCTATACACTTACCATATTGACTTTTTGGGTATCGACTCATTTACCAAGTTTTGTTGGCTCTATCCAACTAAGTCAACCACTGCAAACGAGGTGATTGGAAAGTTAACCAGTCAAAGTGGTGTGTTTGGCAATCCAGCGTTCATCATAACTGACAGAGGCTCAGCTTTCACTTCCCAGGACTTTGTCAACTATTGTGACGAAGAAGGAATAAAGCTGGTGAAGACGACGACGGGCTTACCAAGGGTAAATGGTCAAGTGGAGCGGCTTAACTCTCTTATCATTTCGGTTCTCGCCAAGTTAAGTGTCGATGACCCAACTAAATGGTATCGACATGTCAGCAGAGTTCAGCAAGCAATCAACTCTTCCTATTCAAGAAGCATTGCAACGACGCCGTTTGAGATGCTTGTTGGCGTGAAACTTCGAACGAAAGATGACAACCAGCTCAGAGATCTCATCAACATAGAAGCCATGAGAGTATTCAACGAGGAACGCAATGATCTTCGAGCTAAGGCAAAGACGCAGATTCTGAAACTTCAGGATGAAAACCAGAAGACGTATAATCTTCGACGGAAGCCGGCACGCCGATACAAAATAGGTGACCTTATTGCGATCAAGCGTACGCAGTTTGGTGGTGGCTTAAAACTAAAGCCAAAATTCTTGGGTCCGTATCAAGTTGTGAAGGTCAAACACAACAACGCCTACGATGTCCAGAAGCTAGGCAACAGCGACGGCCCAAAGAACTCTACAACATGTGCCGAGTATATGAAGCCTTGGATAACCGGCGACGATGGAAAAGATGACATCGAAGACGATGAAGCATCCGGGTCGAATGCTTAGTCAGAATGGCCGAATGTGGGATCGGTGCTGCCGACCGCCACAATTATCGAGAAACCCTAGACAGCGATGACCAATAATGACTTATCGATAGTATTAAGTTGCGATAGACCTAAAAAGTTAGTTGTTAAGAGTTCGCTAGCGAGTGCGGATGAAGACGGTTAGAACGACGACAACGACGACGAAGACGAAAGACTTAAAGTTCGACGCAACGCTACCGAGGGCGAAGCGTACTTTAACTTTTATGATTAACCTGCCTGTGTGGCTAACGTGTTTAAAGAATACTAACATTAAGTTCAATTTATTTTTTTTTTAGTTCATATGTAAAAATCGGCCAGATCGAACCACTATATCATATAGCTCCCATAGGAACAATCGGTTCAAATGCTTAGTGTGAACTTTTTCGGTGTCTATTGACCGATTTCAACGAAATTCACACAGAATGTATTTCTCATTGTCCCCCATCTGTTGACCAGACATCAAATCGGACTACTATATCATATATCTAGCATAGAAATAATTGGTTAAAAAAAACCAAATTAATGCAATATTCATGACTGCAAGGGTATTTAATCTTCGGCGATCCGAAGATAACCGTTTTTATACCCTTGCAGAGGGTATATTGTTTTTGTCACGAAGTTTGTTACGCATTGAAGGAGGCGTTTCCGACCATATAAAGTATATATATTCTTGATCAGCATCAACAGCCGAGTCGATATAGTCATGTCCGTCTGTCCGTCTGTTTCCATGCGAACTAGTCTCTCAGTTTTAAAGCTATCTTAATAAAACTTGGTACAGATGTTTATTCTCTCTCTACGCAGATCATTTGTAAAAATCGGATCATATAGCTCCCATAGGAAAAAATAATTATTTTGAAGTAGAGTCAATATAAATGGTCTTCCAATCCAAAATCGATAAAGTTTTCAGAAAGAAAATCAAGATCAAAGTTGAAATATAAATCAATAAAAAATGGTATTCCAAATTATCGATATCATAATTATTTTTAAGTATAGTCAATATAAATGATATTCCAATTAAAAACCGGATGATTTTTCACAGAGAAAATCAAGATCAAAGCTTAAAATGTTGTGATTCCAAAATAAGGTCTAAAATCGTGTAGGATGACCAGAAACGCCTAGAATTGGAAAACAAAAAAAAAAAAGGGGAAAAAATTAAAATTGGCGAAATAATAATTATTTTGAAGTAGAGTCAATATAAATGGTATTCCAATCCAAAATCGATAAAGTTTTTAAAAAGAAAATCAAGATCAAAGTTGAAACATAAATCAATATAAATGGTATTCTAAACTGTCGAAATCATAATTATTTTGAAGTAGAGTATATATAAATGGTATTCCTATTAAAAATCGGTTGAGTTTTCACAGAGAAAATCAAGATCAAATTTCAAAATGTTGTGATTCCAAAATAAGGTCTAAAATCATTTGTCAAAAATCGCTCCATATGGGAGCTATATGATATAGTAGTCTGATTTGGATAAAATTTGGTCAACAGATGGGGGACAATGAGAAATACATTCTCCGTGAAATCGGTCAATAGACACCGAAAACGTTCATAAATTTCATTTCATTTCATGCATTTCGACCGATTGTTCCTATGGGAGCTATATGATATAGTAGTCCGATCTGTCCGATTTTTACAAATGATCTGCGTGCAGAGAGAATACACATCTGTACCAAGTTTCATTAAGATAGCTTTAAAACTGAGAGACTAGTTCGCATAGAAACAGACGGACAGACGGACATGGCTATATCGACTCGGCTGTTGATGCTGATCAAGAATATATATACTTTATATGGTCGGAAACGCCTCCTTCAGTGCGTTACAAACTTCGTGATAAAAACAATATACCCTCTGCAAGGGTATAAAAAAAAAATTAAATAAATTTTAAATTGTCGAAATTATAATTATTTTGAAGTAGAGTGAATGTAAATGACATTCCAATCCAAAGTCAACAGATGGGGGACAATGAGAAATACATTCTCTGTGAATTTCGTTGAAATCGGTGAATAGACACCGAAAATGTTCATACTAAGCATTTTCAACCGATTGTTCTATGGAAGGTATATGATATAGTGTTCCGATTTGGATGAAATTTGGTCAACAGATGGGGGACAATGAGAATTACATTTTCCGTGAATTTCGTTGCAATCGGTCAATAGACACCGAAAATGTTCATACTAAGCATTTTCAACCGATTGTTCCTATGGGAGCTATATGATATAGTAGTCCGATCTGTCCGATTTTTACAAATGATCTGCGTGCAGGGAGAATACACATCTGTACCAAGTTTCATTAAGATAGCTTTAAAACTGAGAGACTAGTTCGCATAGAAACAGACGGACAGACGGACATGGCTATATCGACTCGGCTGTTGATGCTGATCAAGAATATATATACTTTATGTGGTCGGAAACGCTTCCGTCAATGCATTACAAACTTCGTGACAAAAACAATATACCCTCTGCAAGGGTATAAAAATTTAAAAAAATTTTAAATTGTCGAAATCATAATTATTTTGAAGTAGAGTCAATATAAATGGTATTCCATCAAAATCGATTAAGTTCTCACAAAGAAAATCAAGATCAAAGATTCAAATATAAATCAATATAAATGGTTATCCAAATTGTCGAAATCATAATTATTTTGAAGTAGAGTCAATATAAATGGTATTAAAAATCGGTTGAGTTTTCATAGAGAAAACCAAGATCAAAGCTCAAAATGTTGTGATTCCAAAATAAGGTCTTATATCGTGTTGGATGACTAAAAACGACTATAAATGGAAAAAAACCAAAATAAACAAAAAAAATTTTAAATTGTCGAAATCATAATTATTTTGAAGTAGAGTCAATATAAATGGTATTCCAATCCAAAATCGATTGAGTTTTCACTGAGAAATCAAGATCTAAGCTTGAAATGTTCTGATATCAAATCGTGTAGGATGACTAGAAACGGTTAAAAATGGAAAAAACCAAATAAAGTTGAAAAAAATTGTAAATTGTCGAAATCATAATTATTTTGAAATAGAGTCAATATAAATTATATTCCAATCCAAAATCGATTGAGTTTTCACAGAGAAATCAAGATCAAAGATTGAAATGTTGTGATTCTAAAATAAGGTCTCAAATCGTGTAGGATGACTAGAAACGCCTAAAAATGGAAAAAAAACCAAAATAAACAAAAAAATTGAAAAAAATTGTAAATTGTCGAAATTATAATTATTTTGAAGAAGAATCAATATAAATGGTATTAAAATTATAAATCTGTTGAGTTTTCACAGAGAAAATCAAGATCAAAGCTTGAAATGTTCTGATATCAAAAAAAGGTCTAAAATCGTGTAGGATGACCAGAAACGCCCACAAATGGAAAAAAACAAGAAAAAACGGTTATCTTCGGCTCGCCGAAGATTAAATACCCTTGCAGTCATGAATATTCCATTAATTTTGTTTATTAATCAATTATTTCTATGCTAGATATATGATATAGTAGTCCGATTTGATATTTGGTCAACAGATGGGGGACAATGAGAAGTACATTCTGTGTGAATTTCGTTGAAATCTGTCAATAGACACCGAAAATGTTCATACTAAGCATTTGAGCCGATTGTTCCTATGGGAGCTATTTGATATAGTGGTCCGAGAATACACATCTGTACCAAGTTTTATTAAGATAGCTTTAAAACTGAGAGACTAGTTCGCATGGAAACAGACGGACAGACGGACATGGCTATATCGACTCGGCTGTTGATGCTGATCAAGAATATATATACTTTATATGGTCGGAAACGCCTCCTTCAATGCGTAACAAACTTCGTGACAAAAACAATATACCCTCTGCAAGGGTATAAAAACGGTTATCTTCGGCTCGCCGAAGATTAAATACCCTTGCAGTCATGAATATTCCATTAATTTTGTTTATTAATCAATTATTTCTATGCTAGATATATGATATAGTAGTCCGATTTGATGTCTGGTCAACAGATGGGGGACAATGAGAAATACATTCTGTGTGAATTTCGTTGAAATCGGTCAATAGACACCGAAAAAGTTCACACTAAGCATTTGAACCGATTGTTCCTATGGGAGCTATATGATATAGTGGTTCGATCTGGCCGATTTTTACATATGAACTGCGTGCAGAGAGAATACAGGCCTATACTAAATTTCAATATGATAGCTTTAAAACTGAGAGACTAGTTCGCATAGAAACAGACGGACAGACGGACATGGCGATATCGACTCGGCTGTTGATGCTGATCAAGAATATATGTGGGGTTTTTTAAATATAAAGAGTTTATTTAAGTTTAAATGATTAAATTGAACTTAATGTTAGTATTCTTTAAACACGTTAGCCACACGCCCACGGTAGCGTTGCGTCGAACTTTAAGTCTTTCGTCGTCGTTGTCGTCGTTCTAACCGTCTTCATCCGCACTCGCTAGCGAACTCTTAACAACTAACTTTTAGGTCTATCGCAACTTAATACTATCGATAAGTCATTATTGGTCATCGCTGTCTAGGGTTTCTCGATAATTGTGGCGGTCGGCAGCACCGATCCCACATTCGGCCATTCTGACTAAGCATTCGACCCGGATGCTTCATCGTCTTCGATGTCATCTATTCCATCGTCGCCGGTAATCCATATACTCGGCACATGTTGTAGAGTTCTTTGGGCCGTCGCTGTTGCCTAGCTTCTGGACATCGTAGGCGTTGTTGTGTTTGACCTTCACAACTTGATACGGACCCAAGAATTTTGGCTTTAGTTTTAAGCCACCAAAAAACTGCGTACGCTTGATCGCAATAAGGTCACCTATTTTGTATCGGCGTGCCGGCTTCCGTCGAAGATTATACGTCTTCTGGTTTTCATTCTGAAGTTTCAGAATCTGCGTCTTTGCCTTAGCTCGAAGATCATTGCGTTCCTCGTTGAATACTCTCATGGCTTCTATGTTGATGAGATCTCTGAGCTGGTTGTCATCTTTCGTTCGAAGTTTCACGCCAACAAGCATCTCAAACGGCGTCGTTGCAATGCTTCTTGAAAAGGAAGAGTTGATTGCTTGCTGAACTCTGCTGACATGTCGATACCATTTAGTTGGGTCATCGACACTTAACTTGGCGAGAACTGAAATGATAAGAGAGTTAAGCCGCTCCACTTGACCATTTACCCTTGGTAAGCCCGTCGTCGTCTTCACCAGCTTTATTCCTTCTTCGTCACAATAGTTGACAAAGTCCTGGGAAGTGAAAGCTGAGCCTCTGTCAGTTATGATGAACGCTGGATTGCCAAACACACCACTTTGACTGGTTAACTTTCCAATCACCTCGTTTGCAGTGGCTGACTTAGTTGGATAGAGCCAACAAAACTTGGTAAATGAGTCGATTACCGCCAGTATATGCTTGTAGTCCTTATGCGTTGACTCAAGTGGCTCCAAAAAGTCAATATGGTAAGTGTATAGAGGGACGTCATCCTTCTGTAATGGGTGTAGCAATCCTTCCTGTTTTCCCCGTTTTCGATTGATCAAGATACACGGTATGCAGCATTCAATGTATTTTTTGATCTTCTCCTCGACGTTTGGTATGAAGTACTCTCGATCAATCAAATCCTTCGTTTTCTTGACTGCAAAATGTCCTCTGTCATGGGCATTTCCGATTATCCTCTTTTGCATCTCGTTGGGTACCACGATCAGCTCCTCGTCTTTGATCACCTTGTACAAAACGTCGTTCTTCAGGAAATAATCGTCGTATGGTTGGTTTGTGTTTTTCAAAACTTCCTTGATGGCTTTAATTTTTTCGTCACGGGCCTGTGCATCTCTTAAAGCAATAATTATATTATCCTGTCCTATGCTCATTATTGGATATCTACTTAGAGCATCTACGTGCTTCAAACTTTTGCCTGATCTATGCTCAAATGTGTAATTATATTCTTGCAAAAACATAATCCAACGAGCTACTCTAGTGCACAAACTCTGTTTTTCTAGCGTCTTTGTAAAAGCATTACAATCTGTTACAAGTTTAAAGGGAATACCTAGCAAATATACCCTAAACTTGGACAAGGCTTCAATAACTGCTAGAATCTCTAACTCGTAGCTACTATACTTTCGTTGTGCATCTGATGTTTTCTTAGACATATAATACACTGGGTGCAACTGACTATCGTCAGTGCTTACTTGCAACAACACTGCCCCAAAACCATCAATAGACGCATCTGTATGCACTTCAGTTAGGTACTTCTGGTTATAAATACTAAGGACTGGATTTTCGGTTTACAACTGTTTTAGGATCTTTACTGCGTTTTCTTCGGCTTCCTCGAATTTAAACTTTGTTGACTTTTTGGTCAATTCCGTCAATGGTCTGGCTATAACAGCATAATTCGGTATAAATTTCCTAAAATAACCTGTCAATCCTAAAAAACTTTCCACCTGTTTGACTGTCTGTGGTATTCTAAACTTTGATACTGCCTCAATTTTCTCTGGTGACGGATACAACCTGCGATTTTCTATAACATGGCCTAGAAACTGAATACGCGTGTGTAAAAACTTACATTTCTTGAGGTTAAGTATTAAGCCGTATTCTTCGCATGTAGCCATAACCTCCTTCAGATTCTGAACAGCCTCTTGTTCACTCTTTGCTGGTATGATTACATCATCTACATATGGTAACGCAGTGCCTTTGCGCAAGAGATCTCGAAAAATCGCATTCACGTGGCGTTGAAAAACACCGGGGGAGTTCGAGAATCCAAACGGAACCTTCCGAAACTGGTACTGGCCCCTATGGGTGACAAACGATGTGTACTTTCGGCTTGATTCCGCCACTGGCACGTGGAAAAAGCCATTCTTCAAATCAATGGTGCTGAATATTGTCGCCTCTTGCAGGCGGTCCAGTTGATCTTCAATGAGCGGAAGCGGAAAATGGTCTCTTACAGCAACTTTATTTATTCTGCGAAAATCTACACAGAGTCTTGCAGAGCCATCGTGTTTTTTAACGAGCACAATCGGACTTGTATACTCAGATGTCGACTCTTCTATTATACCAGTTTCCAGCCACTCCTCAATTTGTTCGTCTACAATGTGCGATTCGGAAAAGGCCAACCTGCGTGGTCGAGAAAATATCGGAGCATCGTCTTTGAGCACAATGCGCATTTCAACATCTGTTGACTTCGATTTTTCCGGCTTATAGTTCGATATCAACTCGCTCACAATGTTCTTAGCACTTTCACTTGCCACCACTTACCACGTCATCGGTTTTTGTGCAAATCTTTAGAATGTTATGCTCTTCTTGTAATGTTTCTTTACGCACTTGCAAGCCATCACGGTTAAACACGATTTCAGCAACCAAACAAAGTTCTTCGCCTATAATTAGCTTTATATTTTTGCATCTTACTGAAACAACGTAAAAGTCAAGTTGAAATTCGGATTCGTCTATCAAGACTGTTTGCTTCACATGACCGATCGGTTTTATCTTATTGGTGTCTCGATCTCCAAATCCTATTAAAACCAAATTACAGTTTTCCAACTTTGGTCTCCCGATTTCAACATAAAAGTCTTCCCGCATGACACAAAATTTACTGCCCGTATCAAACAGAGCGACACTTGTTTTATTGGCAACTACAACTTCTTTGCTTGTCAAATCGTTCTTAGGTTTTAGCATTTGCACATTTGTTTCACCACTGCAGTGCTATTATCGGACCAGCATTATGGAATTTATTTAAATACTTTGAATTAACAGAAATTATGCGACAACGTGAGGATCGTGAGTTTGCTTTAGCATTAAACAGTATGTCAGAAGGCAAGATGACCAATGCGGATAAGCAATTAATTAAGCAGAGAGTAGTTCCGCTAAGTGAAAGAAACAATATCCCCAGCGAAGCTATACGACTGTTTTATTCAAATGATAAAGTAAATCACTATAATATGATCAGACTGGCACAAACTGATAAAGAAGAGTTTAGGTCAACAGCTTAAGATGCTATAAAATCCACATCAATTCCTCAGAGGGATAGACTTCCATCAAAACACCGTAAAACAAAAACAATCTAAGCAAAATCAAACATCTGTTTGTATGCGAATACACATACGTTTGACATTATTTGTGTTCATACTTGTATGTATCTGTGTATTCGGCGCGGCCACCGTCTGCTGTCTGCGCTGACGCCACACAAGCAGAGAAAACGTTCGATCACGCTTGTATGTTTCTGTCTCGCTTGCACTTATACCTTGATATAGCGTTCAATTATCAATATTATAACTCTTCTAGTTTTCTTGTTTGTTTCTATGCGTCTTTTTAGAATAGTTTGATATAGTTAGCCTCCACTCGAATTATACAATTACAATGATGTACAAATATGAACAAATGACTAAAAACGGAACGAAAGTTGAGAATTATTGTTTTGTATTGTGGGAAAAAAAGGGGCATGGCAGTCCAAAATTTTAAATGGCAATGCATTTACACTGTCGCTAAGAACCTCCATACCAGAATTGGTGATCCTAGGTGCCATGGTTACTGAGATATTCGCCGAAAACAACGATTTTTTCCAAGGTTTGTCTAGTTTTTTTCTCATTGTGGGCGAATGGGGCGTGGCATCGAAAAAAAAAGATTCTTATATTGACTGACTAAATATGTGATCGATTGACACCAAGCTCAAACTTGTAGCTCTTACCATCTCTGAAATCTGTTTGCTCATACGGACGGACAGACAGACAGACGGACACGGCTATATCGACTCGGCTTGTGATCCTGATCAAGAATGTATATACTTTATGGGGTCTGCCACGCCTCCTTCTGCCTGTTACATACTTTTGCACAAACCCAATATACTCTTGCAGAGAGTATAAAAATCAGCAAATAAATCGGCTATAGGCTGATCAGAGTTAGCAGTCTTATTTTCAAAGACCATTGAGGAGGAAGTGTTGATGATTTGGCTTCGCATTAACGAAGTTATAACAAGAAAGAAAAGTACAGTCGAGCAAGCCCGACCGTATAATACTCTCTGCATTTTAATCCCGATTAAATTATTAAAATCGGTATCGAGATATTACAATGAGCAGTACTTCCATCAAAACACCGTGAAACAAAAACAATCTAAGCAAAATCAAACATCTGTTTGTATGCGAATACACATACGTTTGACATTATATGTTTTTTGTATGTGTGTATTCGGCGCAGCCACCGACTGCGGTCTAGCGCTGACGCCACACAAGCAGAGAAAACGTTCGATCACGCTTGCATGTTTCTGTCTCGCTTGCACTTAGTACCGTGATATTGCGTTCAATTATCAATATTGTAACGCTTCTAGTTTTCTTGTTTATAGTCCGATTTCTATGCGTCTTTTTAGAATAGTTTGATATAGTTAGCCTCCACTCGAATTATACAATTACAATGATGTACAAATATGAACAAATGACTAAAAACGGAACGAAAGTTGAGAATTATTTTTATGTATTGTGAGAAAAAGGGGCGTGTTAGTCCAAAATTTTAAATGACAATCCATTTACGCTGTCGCGAAGAACGCTCCATACCAAAAATGGTGATCTTAGGTGCCATAGTTACTGAGATATTCGCCGAAAACAACGATTTTTTCCAAGGTTTGTCTAGTTTTTTGCTCATTGTGGGCGAATGGGGCGTGGCATCAAAAAAAAAAAGATTCTTATATTGACTGACTAAATATGTGATCGATTGACACCAAGCTCGAACTTGTAGCTCTTACCATCTCTGAAATCTGTTTGTTCATACGGACAGCCGGACAGACGGTCAGACGGACAGACGGACATGGCTATATCGACTCTGCTTGTGATGCTGATCACGAATATATATACTTTATGTCTTTTGTCAGAAATCAACGAAATTCACAGAGAATCAATTTCTAATCGTGTCCCATCTGTTGACCAAATTTTATTGAATGGTTTTAAATAATAAAAAAAAAAAATTGGTAATTAAAAAATAAATAATATTTATAATTGGTTTTTTCAATGTTTAGGCGGGCAAAAATATTTTTTTTTTTTTTTAAAGTTTCTAGACATCCTATACGATTTTAGACCTTATTTTCGAATCACAACATTTCAAGCTTTGATCTTGATTTTCTCTGTGAAAACTCAACCGATTTTCGATTTGGATACCATTTATACTGACTCTACTTCAAAATAATTATGATTTCGACAATATAAAATTTTATTCAACTTTTGTTGGTTTTTACCATTTTAGGCGTTTCTAGCCATCCAACACGATTTAAGACCTTATTTTCGAATCAGAACATTTCAAGCTTTGATCTTGATTTTCTCTGTGAAAACTCAACCGATTTTCGATTTGGATACCATTTATACTGACTCTACTTCAAAATAATTATGATTTCGACAATATAAAATTTTATTCAACTTTTGTTGGTTTTTACCATTTTTAGGCGTTTCTCGTCATCCTACACGATTTTTTACTTTATTTTGGAATCACCACACTTAAAGCTTTTATCTTGATTTTCTTTGTGAAATTTCAACCGAGTTTTAATTTTAATACCATTTGTATTGACTCTACTACAAAATAATTATGATTTCGACAATTTAAAATTTTATTCAACTTTTTTTGGTTTCCACAATTTTTTGGAGTTTCTAGCCATCAAACACGTTTTTAGACCTTATTTTTGGAATCACAACAGTTCAAGCTTTGATCTTTATTATCTCTGTAAAAACTCAACCGATTTTAGATTGGAATACAATTTATATTGACTTTACTTAAAAGTAAGTATTGTTTCGACAATTTAAAATTTTTTTCAACTTTTTTTGTTTTTATACTCTTTGCAAGAGTATATTGGGTTTGTGCAAAAGTATGTAACAGGCAGAAGGAGGCGTGGCAGACCCCATAAAGTATATATATTCTTGATCAGGATCACAAGCAGAGTCGATATAGCCATGTCCGTCTGTCTGTCTGTCTGTCTGTCTGTCTGTCTGTCCGTCCGTATGAACAAACAGATTTCAGAGATGGTAAGAGCTACAAGTTTGAGCTTGGTGTCAATCGATCACATATTTAGTCAGGCAATACAAGAATCTTTTTGTTTTTCGATGCCACGCCCCATTCGCCCACAATGAGCAAAAAACTAGACACACCTCGGAAAAAATCGGTATTATCGGCGAATATCTCAGTAACTATGGCACCTAAGATCACCAATTTCAGTATGGAGCGTTCCTAGCGACACCGTAAATGCATTGGCATTTAAAATTTTGGACTGCCACGCCCCTTTTTCTCACAATACATAAAAATAATTCTCAACTTTCGTTCCGTTTTTAGGAATTTGTTCATATAGTACACCATTGTAATTGTATAATTCGAGTGGAGGCTAACTATATCAAACTATCCTAGAAAGACTCATTGAAATCGGACTATAAACAAGAAAACTAGAAGCGTTACAATATTGATAATTGAACGCAATATCACTACTGAGTGCAAGCGAGACAGAAACATGCAAGCGTGATCGAACGTTTTCTCTGCTTGTGTGGCCGCAGCGCTAACCGCAGTCGCTGGCTGCGCCGAATACACACATACAAACATATAATGTCAAACGTATGTGTATTCGCATGCAAACAGCTGTTTGATTTTGCTTAGATTGTTTTTGTTTCACGGTGTTTTAATGGAAGTACTGCTCATTGTAATATCTCGATACCGATTTTAATAATTTAATCGGGATTAAAATGCAGAGAGTATTATACGGTCGGGCTTGCTCGACTGTACTTTTCTTTCTTGTTATAACTTCGTTAATGCGAAAATCGACTATAAACAAGAAAACTAGAAGCGTTACAATATTGATAATTGAAGGCAATATCACTACTGAGTGCAAGCGAGACAGAAACATGCAAGCGTGATCGAACGTTTTCTCTGCTTGTGTGGCGGCACGCCGCCCGCAGACTGGCTGCGCCGAATACACACATACAAACATATAATGTCAAACGTATGTGTATTCGCATACAAACAGCTGTTTGATTTTGCTTAGATTGTTTTTGTGTCACGTTGTTTTAATGGAAGTACTGCACATTGTAATATCTCGATACCGATTTTAATAATTTAATGGGGATTAAAATGCAGAGAGTATTATACGGTCGGGCGTGCTCGACTGTACTTTTCTTTCTTGTTTTTTTTTTGGTTTTTTCATTTTTAGGCGTCTATAGTCATCCTACACCATTGGAATCAGAACATTTTGTGCTTCGATTGATTGTCTCTGTGAAAACTCAATCGATTTTGGATTAGAATACCACTTACATTGACTCTACTTCAAAATAATTATGATTTCGACAATTCGTTTCTAGTCATCCTACACGATTTTAGACTTTATTTTGGAATCATAACATTTTGATCATTGATCTTGATTTTCTCTGTGAAAACTTAACCGATTTTTAATTGGAATACCATTTATATTGACTATTCTTCAAAATAATTATGATTTCGACAACTTAAAATTATAAGACCCCGTACTCTAAAAAAGAGTAGAGTGGACTATTAGGTTTGTCAGAAGCGAAATGTGCGAAACAGACAGAAGAAGGCGTGGCTGACCCCATAAAGTATTTATATTCTTGATCAGCATCAACAGCCGTCTGTCCATCCGTCCGTATGAACACCTGGATCTTTTAAACTACAAAAGCTAGAGCCACCATGAAAGTCCGTTATTAAGTCAGGCAGGTTAAGTTTATTTCAAATTTTTGCCACGCCCCTTACTGCCCCCGCAATGAGCAAAAAACCAGACACAGCTAAAAAAAAAATGTAGTTTTAGGCCAATAACTCAGTAACTATGGCACTTAGGAACACAAAGTTGCTAGAGACAGCCTTAATGCAATGCCACTCAAAATTTTGAGCTGCCACGCCGCCTTTTCTCATGTGTGCTAAAAAAAACTTGTAAGCTTCAAACCTGGATTTAAGACATTTAGTCAAATAGTACAGTGTTTGTAATTAATTATTCGTGTCGAGGAATATCATATCAAATTATCCTTAAAGCGGCGATAAAATCCGTCCATTAACAAAAAAGTTGGAAGGTTAGAAAGTTTATGTAATTTAGCTGCAATTTCGCCGCCTGTGTGACATCAGCGCTGCTCGGAGACTCTGCGACGCTGCCATGCCAACCAGTGCTATGCACGCATACATACATATGTGCATACACATAATTTCAAACGAGTGTGTACTTGTATGTATAACATGTAAATGTGAATAAGCGGAACATACTTGAAAGTGGCGCGTGGTGCGAATGGTAGAGTTGCGGCGCGATATGAAATCGTTGCCTGAGGGTCGTAGGTTCGAATGCTGGCAATGAGAATTGCTAATTTCATTTTTTTTTAAATATCAATTCAAAATATACATATAAATTTGAATTTTTAAATTTCGTTATAAAATTTTAATTCAAATTAAATACAAATGCGCATTACTATGTGAGTACGGGGTCTTTAACAGTCGGCTCGATCGACTGTAGCCTTTCTTACTTGTTTTTCCTTGTTTTGTTTTTCCTTTTAGGCGTTTCTAGTCATCCTACACGATTTTAGACCTTATTTTGGAATCACAACATTTTGATCTTTGATCTTGATTTTCTCTGTGAAAACTAAACCGATTTTTAATTGAAATACCAATTTTATTGACTATACTTCAAAATAATTATGATTTCGACAATTTGGAATACCATTTATATTGATTTATATTTCAACAATGATCTTGATTTCCTTTGTGAAATCTTTATCGATTTAGGATTGAAATACCATTTATGTTGACTCTACTTCAAAATAATTATGATTTCGACAATTTGCCATTTTTTTTCCTATTCTTGATTTTTCCTTTGTACACGATTTTAGACTTTATTTTGGAATCACTATATTTTAAGCTTTTATCTTGATTTGCTTTGTGAAAACTAAACCGATTTTTAATTGAAACACCATTTATATTGACTCTACTTCAAAACAATTATTATTTCGACAATTTGGCTTTAACCATTTTTAGCGTTTCTAGTCATCCGACACGATTTTCGACCTTAAATTGGAATCACAACATTTTGAGCTTTTATCTTGATTTTCTCTGTGAAAACTCAACCGATTTTAAGTTTTGATACCATTTATATTGACTCTATTTCAAAATAATTATGATTTCGACAATTTTAAATTTTTTTTTTTTGTTTTTTCCTTTTTATGTGTTTCTGGTCATCCCACACGATTTTAGATATTATTTTGGGATCACAACACTTCAAGCTTTGATTCCGATTTTCTCTTTGAAAACTTAATCGGTTTTGGATTGGAATACCATTTATTTTTTTTTATTTTTTATTTATTTATTGTCTGACTATTAGCAGTCGACACAAAAAGAAAAATGAATTGAATGAATGAAAATGAAATGAATTAAATTAATGTAATTAAATATAAGAAAATAATTTAAAATAAGATTTACTTTAAATTTAAAAACAAAAGAAAAAAAAAAGTTTTGAAATTTACATTATTATTTACATTTAAGTTTAATTAATGGACTTAACTTACTGGGGAAGTATTAAAAAAATTAAAAACATTAAAAGACGTTGGTCCAACATTCGTTGCAAGGGTTAGGAAAACCCCAGAAAAACACTAACCAGACCAACCAAAAAAAATTAAATCAAATATTAGTAACGCGTTGATCAACGGTTAGGCACGCGAGTAGATATGTAGGAGAGAAGTGAAATTCTAAGTGTTGCTAAAGAAGTGGCTCCACACACTACATGAGAAAAACTATTATAGTCAGTACATAAGATACGAAACGGATTATGTAAATCATAATTCGTGGTATTCTAGTATTTCGGATAGGAACAGCAAATCTAATTTGGCTAATTACATACGAGGAATCTATCTGACCATTAATTAGTTTGTGTAAGAAAACTACACCAAGCATTGTTCTGCGATCCGAAAGGGAAGGAAGGTTAATCAATAAAAGTCTACTACGATACGAAGGTAATCGAATGTTAGTATTCCAGCTAAGGCCCCTAAGGGCAAACAGAAGAAATTGTTTTTGTACAGATTCTAATCTGTCCTGATGAATCATGTATTGGGGAGACCATACACACGATCCATTTTCAAGAATAGGGCGTACAAGTGAAGTATAAAGAGTTTTTGTTAGGTAGGGATCGTCGAATTCCTTAGACCACCGCTTTATGAAGCCCAAGACACCGAATGCTCGATTAGCAACAGAAGAGATGTGCTTATCAAACTTTAGTTTTGGATCGAAAAGGATACCCAAATCATTAACCGACTCTATTCTCTGAAGAGGCTTGCCGTCAAGAAAGTAGTTATTATAGGTTGGTATTCGGCTACTACGTTACATTTACTAAAATTGAGATGTAGTAGGTTAACTGTACACCAGGCTTGAAGTGTGTCGAGATCGCTTTGTAGACCGCGACTCAGGCGAGAGTCAGTTCGTGACAAACAAAGTTTTACATCATCGGCATACATCAGAACACTGGAATTAGAAATCGCTGAAGGCAAATCATTAATAAATAGTGAAAAAAGTAAAGGTCCAAGATGGCTTCCTTGAGGAACCCCCGAGGTAACATGCACTGGCTTGGATAATGTGCCATTAAAATTAACTTTTTGAGTTCTAGAACATAAATAGTTCGCAATCCAAAGAATTAATTTATCTGGAAATCCAAGCAAATTAAGTTTATGTATTAAAAGACAATGATTAACAGTATCAAAAGCCTTGCTAAAATCAGTGTAAATGACGTCTGTTTGCAATTTATTTTGAAACCCCTGTATAACAATGGAAGTAAATTCTAATAAGTTAGTGGTAGTAGATCTATATTTCATAAACCCGTGCTGGCAAGGTGAAACAATAGATCTACAAAGATGTTGCAATTGAGAAGTTATTAATTTCTCAAAAGTTTTAGGAATTGCAGACAACTTTGAGATACCCCTATAGTTACAAGTATCAGATTTAGTACCCTTTTTATGAAGGGGAATAATAAAAGATGCTTTTCAGATGTCAGGAAAGCAGCACGACTCAATAGACAAGTTAAATAATGTATACAAAGGTTTCAAAAGTTGTTCGGCACAGTTTCTGAGCACGCAACCAGGAACTCCATCCGGTCCCGGGGAAAGAACTGGTTTAACAGCCTTTAGATCACTCAAAATTACAATTAGAAGCATTTACACGGTAAGGATAAGGCAAGTTAAGATTATTTTGATGAATGCAATAAGTTGATTGGAAACAAGAAAGAAAAGTACAGTCGAGCACGCCCGACCGTATAATACTCTCTGCATTTTAATCCCCATTAAATTATTAAAATCGGTATCGAGATATTACAATGTGCAGTACTTCCATTAAAACAACGTGACACAAAAACAATCTAAGCAAAATCAAACAGCTGTTTGTATGCGAATACACATACGTTTGACATTATATGTTTGTATGTGTGTATTCGGCGCAGCCAGTCTGCGGGCGGCGTGCCGCCACACAAGCAGAGAAAACGTTCGATCACGCTTGCATGTTTCTGTCTCGCTTGCACTCAGTAGTGATATTGCCTTCAATTATCAATATTGTAACGCTTCTAGTTTTCTTGTTTATAGTCCGATTTTAATGCACCTTTCAGGAATAGTTTGATATAGTTAGCCTCTACTCGAATTATACAATTACAATGCTGTACTATATGAACAAATGCCTAAAAACGAAGTGAGAAAAAGGGGCGTGTTAGTCCAAAATTTTAAATGACAATCCATTTACGGTGTCGCGAGGAACGCTCCATACCAAAATTGGTGATCTTAGGTGCCATAGTTACTGAAATAATCGCCGAAAACAACGATTTTTTCCGAGGTGTGTCTAGTTTTTTGCTCTTTGTGGGCGAATAGGGCGTGGCATCGAAAAACAAAAAGATTCTTGTATTGCCTGACTAAATATGTGATCGATTGACACCAAGCTCAAACTTGTAGCTCTTACCATCTCTGAAATCTGTTTGCTCATACGGACGGACAGACAGACAGACAGACAGACGGACACGGCTATATCGACTCGGCTTGTGATCCTGATCAAGAATGTATATACTTTATGGGGTCTGCCACGCCTCCTTCTGCCTGTTACATACTTTTGCACAAACCCAATATACTCTTGCAGAGAGTATAAAAATCAGCAAATAAATCGGCTATAGGCTGATCAGAGTTAGCAGTCTTATTTTCAAAGACCATTGAGGAAGGAAGTGTTGATGATTTGCGCTTCGCATTAACGAAGTTATAACAAGAAAGAAAAGTACAGTCGAGCAAGCCCGACCGTATAATACTCTCTGCATTTTAATCCCGATTAAATTATTAAAATCGGTATCGAGATATTACAATGAGCAGTACTTCCATTAAAACACCGTGAAACAAAAACAATCTAAGCAAAATCAAACAGCTGTTTGCATGCGAATACACATACGTTTGACATTATATGTTTGTATGTGTGTATTCGGCGCAGCCAGCGACTGCGGTTAGCGCTGCGGCCACACAAGCAGAGAAAACGTTCGATCTCGCTTGCAACGAGAGAGATCCAGGGAAGAGCCAGATTCCCTGAATTTCTTATAAAATTTAGATTTAATGTTTTTTAACCGTGTCAATTCACGTGTAAACCAAATCGGTTTTTTAGAGTTACTAGGAATACCATATGGAACTAAACGTTCAAATAAATTATTTAAAGTAAGATAAAAAAATGCAACTGCATCATCCATATCCCTGCACTTGAACAGCCAGTCAGTCAGGGATAAAAGCTGATTTAACTTATTAAAATCAGCATTCCGAAACTGGCGAATACGCTTGGTAGGTCTCGAGCTCGACTTAGTAGACTTGGGTAGGCAAATCCATCAACAATTCCAAAGTCGGGTGATATGGATCTTCAGGAATAGAAAGGGGAGCAATACGGGAAACAGATGGAAATGATGGGTCTAATACAAAAATAAGATCAAGCATCTTATTTAAAGAGTTGGGAATGCCATTTATTTGAGATAGAGAAATCCCAAATAAATGATCAAGGAAATCACTCTGCGTCGTGGGAGTCAATACAGCAGAGCCTGGAGTGGATAACCAAGTAGTTCCAGCAATGTTAAAATCACCCAGAACCACGAGGATATCCTGATCAGAAATTAAGGAAGAAACAGATTTAATAGCTAGGAAATGTTCAAAATAAACAGAACTATCAGAAGAAGGAGGAATATAAGAGCAAGTAATAAAAAGGGAAACATTGAAAATATTAATCTTTATCGCAATAAATTCTAAATCTGTAGAAATACTAAGATTAACTACTTCAGAGGAAAGATCAGCATTAACAGCAATAAGTACACCACCACCACGACGAGAAGTGCGATCCTTTCTAAAAAGGGAAAAGTTATCGCAGAATATCTCTGCATTAAGAATGTCAGGCCTTAACCAAGTTTCAGTAAAGGCAATGACATGAAAAAGAAAAGAAACACTAGATAAGTAAAGGTTGCTAAGTTTGCTACAAAGACCTCTTACATTCTGATAGGCAAGCGCGAGGGAGGAGTTTAGTTTTTGTTGTTTGAAGAGTTTAGTTGGTTAGACGAAGGTTGGTTAGATGAAGGTAGAGCAATCGGAGTCCGATTTCTTTTTTTGGCAGTATATTCTTTTACCACTAAGTGGTCCGGCCAGAACTCTTGACAGCATATTTTGTTAAATTGTTCGGCCGGAACACTTATTTTAAACGAAGAGATCTCCCGAGCATAAGAAAATTTGAATTTTTCAACCATAATATTGGCTATAGATTTGGCTTGTATAAAAGCTTTGACATCATCAGATGTAGTATCAGGGGCTAGCCTTGAAACAAAGATTTGTTTTTTTGATGGAATACCTATGAGAGTCAAGTTATTATCTACCACTGTCATATTGACTTTTGAACAAACAACACTGGTAGATTGACTAGTTGACCCAGTCGGAATGTCATCACTAGTATGTTGGTCAACAACAACTGTATTGACAGCGACTGAATCAGGGACTGGCTCGGTATCCGTAGGAGTAACTTCTG
This sequence comes from Drosophila dunni, assembly GCA_018152125.1. Taxonomy (NCBI): domain Eukaryota; kingdom Metazoa; phylum Arthropoda; class Insecta; order Diptera; family Drosophilidae; genus Drosophila; species Drosophila dunni. The sequence goes on from JAECXC010003103.1 coordinate 22,027, forward strand.
TGGGGGAAGTAAAATTATCATTCCTACTGACAATACTAGTTGGAGATGGGGAAGAAAGATTTATTAAAGAAGGATCTGAATTAATGGAGATATGAGGAGGAACTAAAAGTTCATTTGGACCAATTGACAACCTAAAATTGGCTTTTTTCCGCTTAGGAGAATCATTTAAAAGGTTCATACTTTTGAAATCTTTATCCAACGAGGTGAAGCTATCAAACAGGTTCTTAAATCTGCCCAATAGTTCACCAAAGCCTCTTTTTGTTTGCCTCATGAAGCCCATCATGTCCTTTTCAACATCCCTGCACGACTCACATGTCCATTTTATACCCGAATTAGAGCTTATTAGGTCGATAATACGGCCGTTAAGGCCAGCGCATTTTTCGTGTGATACATTATCACACAGCCAGCAGCAAACGAAACCCACTTTTGAAATTCGAATAGAGAGTTAAAAAGTATGACAGATACGCACAAGGGTTAAGTAAACAGAATGCTAAGCTAAAGCAGAAATACAGCGTACTTACAAAAACAAAATTGTTTGCGCGGCAAACTAAAAATTTACCAACGGAGATTAGCCAACACCAACAACACTTAGATCGCGGGATAGTGGAGGAGTGAGTCACAGCGCGGCTTACAAAGAGCAGAGAGAGAGATGACGCGAGAGAGTAAGAATCTATTTATAGATTGCGCTCGCGACTGAAACGTTTTAAGCAGAGAGTAGCAAGCAAGCAAAAACAAAGCTTGTTGGGAGACAACAAAGCAAGTGCACAAACAAACAAACAACTTGCTTTGGCTAAGCTTTGTTTTGGTAATTATTGCAAAGAAATTATTAAATATGTTTGTTAGTATATTTAAACCTTGCGTTTACACAGCCGGTGTATGACACAAATTATTGATAACTATAAAATTGACTTGAATTGATTAATAAAGTGAAAAAGGCGACGAAAAGTGACTTTTAAACGGGGAGAGAAAAAAAACGACCGTTTGCAAAGCAAGTGCGAAGCGAATGATCGTACTATAGCTTCAAAATAATTATGATTTCTGATTTATATTTCAACTATGATCTTGATTTTCTTTTTGAAATCTTTTTCGATTTTGGATTGGAATACCATTTATATTGACCTTACATCAAAATAACTATGATTTCGGCAATTTAAAATTTTTTTCAACTTTTTTTTTTTTTTTGTTTTTTCCTTTTAAGGCGTATCTGGTCATCCTGCACGATATTAAATATTATTTTGGAATCACAACATTTTAAACTTTGATCCTGATATTCTCTTTGAAAACTTAATCGATTTTGGATTGGAATACCATTTATATTGACTCTACTTTAAAATAATAATGATTTCGACAATTTAAAATTTTATTCAACTTTTTTTTTTTTTTTTGGTTTTTTCCGTTTTTAGCCGTTTTTAGTCACACGATACCTTATTTTGGATCACGAATTTAAGTTATTTTGGAATCCATTTTTGCTTTGATCTTGATTTTCTCTGTGAAAACTAAACCGATTTTAAATTGGAATACCATTTATATTGACTCTACTTCAAAATAATTATGATTTCGACAATTTAAAATTTTTTTCAATTTTTTTTTTGGTTTTTCATTTTTAGGCGTTTCTAGTCGTCCTACACGATTTTAGACCTTATTTTGGAATCACAACATTTCAAGCTTTGATCTTGATTTTCTCTGTGAAAACTCAATCGATTTTGAATTGGAATACCATTTATATTGACTCTACTTCAAAAATAATTATGATTTCGACAATTTAAAATTTTTTTCAACTTTTTTTTTTTTTTTTTTTTTTTCCATTTTTAGGCGTTTTTAGTCATCCTACACGATTTTAAGACCTTATTTTGGAATCACAACATTTAAAGCTTTGATCTTGATTTTCTCTGTGAAAACTCAACCGATTTTTAATTGGAATACCATTTATATTGACTCTACTTCAAAATAATTATGATTTCGACAACTTAAAATTTTTTTCTTTTTTTTTTTTTTTTCCCATTTTTAGGCGTTTCTGGTCATCCTACACGATCTTAGACATTATTTTGGAATCACAAAATTTCAAGCTTTGATCTTGATTATCTCTGTGAAAACTCAATCGATTTTAGATTTGAATAATATTTATATTGACTCTACATCAAAGTAAGTATAGTTTCGACAATTTAAAATTTTTTCAATTTTTTTTGGTTTTTTTTATTTTAAGGCGTTTTTACTCATCCTACACGATTTTAGACCTTATTTTGGAATCGCAACATTTTGAGCTTTGATCTTGATTTTCTCTGTGAAAACTAAACCGATTTTTTAATTGGAATACCATTTATATTGACTCTACTTCAAAATAATTATGATTTCGACAATTTTAAATTTTATTTTTTGTTTTTTTCTTTTTAGGCGTTTCTGGTCATCCTACACGATTTTAGACCTTATTTTGGAATCACAACATTTCAAGCTGTGATCTTGATTTTCTCTGTGAAAACTCAACCGATTTTACTTGGAATACCATTTATATTGACTCTACTTCAAAGTAAGTATGGTTTCGACAATTTAAAATTTTTTTCAACTTTTTTTGGTTTTTTTCATTTTTAGGCATTTCTAGTCATCCTACACGATTTTAGACCTTAAATTGGAATCAGAACATTTTACACTTCGATCTTGATTTTCTCTGTGAAAACTCAACTGATTTACTTGGAATACCATTTATATTGACTCTACTTCAAAGTAAGTATGATTTCGACAATTTAAAATTTTATTCAACTTTTTTTGGTTTTCACCATTTTTGGGAGTTTCTAGCCATCCAACACGATTTTGGACCACATTTTGGAATCACAACATTTCAAGCTTTGATCTTGAATATCTCTGTGAAAACTCAACCGATTTTATATTGGAATACCATTCATATTGACTCTACTTCAAAATAATTATGGTTTCGACAATTTAAAATTTTTTTCAACTTTTTTTGGTTTTTTTTCATTTTTAGGCGTTTTTTCATTTTCATCTTTGATCTACGATTTTTAAAGACCTTATTTTGGAATCACAACATTTTCAAGCTGTGATCTTTATTTTCTCTGTGAAAACTAAACCGATTTTGCATTAGAATACCATTTATATTGACTCTTCTTGAAAATAATTAGGATTTCGACAATTTGGAATCCATTTATATTGATTTATATTTCAACTTTGAGTTTGATTTTCTCTGTGAAATCTTTATTGATTTTGCATTGGAATACCATTTAAATTGACTATACTTCAAAATAATTATGATTTCGACAATTTAACATTGTTTCAACTTATTTTTTTTTTCCATTTTTAGGGGTTTCTAGTCATCCTACACGATTTTAGACCTTATTTTGGAATAACAACATTTTGAGCTTTGATCTTGATTTGCTTTGTGAAAACTCAACCGATTTTTAATTGGAATACCATTTATATTGACTATACTTCAAAATAATTATGATTTCGACAACATAAAATTTTGTATCTGTGTTTTGTTTTTCATTTTTAGGCGTTTCTGGTCATCCTACACGATCTTAGACATTATTTTGGAATCACAACATTTCAAGCTTTGATCTTGATTTTCTCTGTGAAAACTCAACCGATTTTTAATTGGAATACCATTTATATTGACTCTACTTCAAAGTTAGTATGGTTTCGACAATTTAAAATTTTTTTTTTTTTTTTTTTTTTTTCCTTTTTTAGGCGTTTCTAGTCATCCTACACGATTTTAGAATCAGAACATTTCAAGCTTTGATCTTGATTTTCTCTGTGAAAACTCAACCGATTTTTAATTGGAATACCATTTATATTGACTCTACTTCAAAATAATTATGATTTCGACAATTGTATAAAATTATTTTTTTTTTATTTTTTTTTTTTTTTTTATTTTTTAGGCGTTTTCTAGTCATCCTACACGATTTTAGACCTTATTTTGGGATCGGACACATTTTAAGCTTTGATCTTGATTTTCTCTGTGAAAACTCAACCGATTTTTAATTGGAATACCATTTATATTGACTCTACTTCAAAATAATTATGATTTCGACAATTTAAAATTTTTTTCAACTTTTTTTTGTTTTTTCCATTTTTAGGCGTTTCTAGTCATCCTACACGATTTTAGACCTTATTTTGGAATCACAACATTTCAAGCTTTGATCTTGATTTTCTCTGTGAAAACTCAACCGATTTTTTATTGGAATACCATTTATATTGACTCTACTTCAAAATAATTATGATTTCGACAATTTAAAATTTTTTTCAACTTTTTTTGGTTTTTTCCATTTTTAGGCGTTTCTAGTCATCCTACACGATTTTAGACCTTATTTTGGAATCACAACATTTCAAGCTTTGATCTTGATTTTCTCTGTGAAAACTCAACCGATTTTGCATTGGAATACCATTTATATTGACTCTACTTCAAAATAATTATGATTTCGACAATTTAAAATTTTTTTCAACTTTTTTTTTTTTCCATTTTTAGGCGTATTGATTTAACGATTTTTAACTATTTGAATCACATTTTTTTTTGATTTTCTCTGTGAAAACTCAACCGATTTTGCATTGGAATACCATTTATATTGACTCTACTTCAAAATAATTATGATTTCGACAATTTAACATTGTTTCAACTTTTTTTTTTTTCATTTTTAGGGGTTTCTAGTCATCCTACACGATTTTAGACCTTAAATTGGAATCACAGCATTTCAAGCTTTGATCTTGAATTTCTATGTGAAAACTCAACCGATTTTATATTGGAATACCATTTATATAGACTCTACTTCAAAATAATTATGATTTCGACAATTTTAAATTTTATTTTTGTTGTTTTTTCCTTTTTATGTGTTTCTGGTCATCCTACACGATTTTAGACCTTATTTTGGAATCACAGCATTTCAAGCTGTGATCTTGATTTTCTCTGTGAAAACTCAATCGATTTTACTTGGAATACCATTTATATTGACTCTACTTCAAAATAATTATGATTTCGACAATTTAAAATTTTTTTCAACTTTTTTTTTTTTTTTTCATTTTTAGGCGTTTCTAGTCATCCTACACGATTTTGGACCTTATTTTGGAATCACAACATTTCAAGCTTTGATCTTGATTTTCTCTGTGAAAACTCAACTGATTTTACTTGGAATACCATTTATATTTACTCTACTTCAAAATAATTAGATTTCGACAATTTAAAATTTTTTTCAATTTTTTTTGTTTTTCCATTTTTAGGCGTTTCTAGTCATCCTACACGATTTTGGACCTTATTTTGGAATCACAACATTTCAAGCTTTGATCTTGATTTTCTCTGTGAAAACTCAACCGATTTTTAATTGGAATACCATTTATATTTACTCTACTTCAAAATAATTAGATTTCGACAATTTAAATTTTTTTTCAATTTTTTTTGTTTTCCATTTTTAGGCGTTTTAGTCATCCTACACGATTTTGGACCTTATTTTGGAATCATCACATTTCAAGCTTTGATCTTGATTTTCTCTGTGAAAACTAAACCGATTTTTAATTGGAATACCATTTATATTGACTCTACTTCAAAATAATTATGATTTCGACAATTTAAAATTTTTTCTTTTTTTTTTTCCATTTTTAGGCGTTTCTGTTCCTAACGATTTTGACCATTTATTTTGGAATCACCACATTTCAAGCTTTGATCTTGATTTTCTCTGTGAAAACTCAATCGATTTTGCATTGGAATACCATTTATATTGACTCTACTTCAAAATAATTATGATTTCGACAATTTAAACATTTTTTCAACTTTTTTTTTTTTTTTTCCATTTTTAGGCGTTTCTAGTCATCCTACACGATTTTAGACCTTATTTTGGAATCACAACATTTTAAGCTTTGATCTTGATTTTCTCTGTGAAAACTCAACCGATTTTTAATTGGAATACCATTTATATTGTCTATACTTCAAAATAATTATGATTTCGACAACATAAAATTTTGTATCTGTGTTTTGTTTTTCATTTTTAGGCGTTTCTGGTCATCCTACACGATCTTAGACATTATTTTGGAATCACAACATTTCAAGCTTTGATCTTGATTATCTCTGTGAAAACTCAACCGATTTTAATTGGAATACCATTTACATTGACTCTACTTCAAAGTTAGTATGGTTTCGACAATTTAAAATTTTTTTTTTTTGTGGTTTTTTCCTTTTTAGGCGTTTCTGGTCATCCTGTACGATTTAAGACCTTATTTTGAAATCAGAACATTTCAAGCTTTGATCCTAATTTTCTCTTTGAAAAGTTAGTCGATTTTGGATTGGAATACCATTTATATTGACTATACTTCAAAATAATTATGATTTCGACAATTTGGAATACCAATAATATTGATTTATATTTTTTATATTTTTTTTTTTTTTTTTATTTTAAGGCGTTTTTACTCATCCTACACGACTTTAGACCTTAAATTGGGATCGGAACATTTTGTGCTTTGATCTTGATTTTCTATGTGAAAACTAAACCGATTTTTAATTGGAATACCATTTATATTGACTATACTTCAAAATAATTATGATTTGGACAATTTAAAATTTTTTTTTTTTGTTGTTTTTTCCTTTTAAGGCGTTTCTGGTCATCCTGCATGATTTTAGATATTATTTTGGAATCACAACATTTCAAACTTTGATCCTGATTTTCTCTTTGAAAACTTAATCGATTTTGGATTGGCATACCATTTATATTGACTCTACTTCAAAATAACTATGATTTCGATAATTTAAAATTTTATTCAACTTTTTTTGGTTTTCACCATTTTTGGGAGTTTCTAGTCATCCAACACGAATATCTCTGTGAAAACTCAACCGATTTTATATTGGAATACCATTCATATTGACTCTACTTCAAAGTAAGTATGGTTTCGACAATTTAAAATTTTTTTCAACATTTTTTGGTTTTTTTCATTTTTAGGCGTTTCTAGTCATCCTCCACGATTTAAGACCTTAAATTGGAATCAGAACATTTTGTGCTTCGATCTTGATATCTGTGTGAAAACTCAGTCGATTTTGTATTGGAATACCATTTTTATAGACTGTATTTCAAAATAACTATGATTTCGACAATTTAAAATTTTATTCAACTTTTTTTGGTTTTTACCATTTTTTGGAGTATCTAGCCATCCAACACGATTAAAGACCTTATTTTGGAATCACAACATTTCAAGCTGTGATCTTTATTTTCTCTGTGAAAACTAAACCGATTTTGCATTAGAATACCATTTATATTGACTCTTCTTGAAAATAATTAGGATTTCGACAATTTGGAATACCATTTATATTGATTTATATTTCAACTTTGAGTTTGATTTTCTCTGTGAAATCTTTATTGATTTTGCATTGGAATACCATTTAAATTGACTATACTTCAAAATAATTATGATTTCGACAATTTGGAATACCAATAATATTGATTTATATTCCAACTATGATCTTGATTTTCTTTATGAAATCTTTATCGATTTTGCATGGGAATACCATTTATACCTTACCTTACCTCAAAATAATTATGATTTCGGCAATTTAAAATTTTTTTCAACTTTTTTTTTTTTTTTGGGTTTTTTCCTTTTTAGGCGTTTCTGGTCATCCTGCACGATTTTAGACTTTATTTTGGAATCACAACATTTTAAACTTTGATCTTGATTTTCTCTTTGAAAACTTAACCGATTTTTGATTGGAATACCATTTATATTGACTGTACTTTAAAATAATTATGATTTCGACAATTTAAAATTTTATTCAACTTTTTTTTTTTTTTTGGTTTTTTCCGTTTTTAGCCGTTTATAGTCATCATACACGATTTAAGACCTTATTTTGGAATCACAAAACTTCATGCTTTGATCTTGATTTTCTCTTTGAATACTAAACCGATTTTTAATTCGAATACCATTTATATTGACCTTACTTCAAAATAATTATGATTTCGACAATTTAAAATTTTATTCAACTTTTTTTTTTTTTGGTTTTTTCCATTTTTAGGCGTTTCTGGTCATCCTACACGATTTTAGACCTTATTTTGGAATCACAACATTTCAAGCTTTGATCTTGATTATCTCTGTGAAAACTCAACCGATTTTAATTGGAATACCATTTATATTGACTATACTTCAAAATAATTATGATTTCGACAATTTAAAATTTTATTCAACTTTTTTTGGTTTTCACCATTTTTTTGAGTTTCTAGTCATCCAATACGATTTAAGACCTTATTTTGGAATCACAACATTTCAAGCTTTGATCTTGATTATCTCTGTGAAAACTCAACCGATTTAAGGTTGGAATTCCATTTAAATTGACTCTACTTCAAAGTAAGTATGATATCGACAATTTAAAATTTTATTCAACTTTTTTTGGTTTTCACCATTTTTTGGAGTTTCTAGTCATCCAACACGATTTAAGACCTTATTTTGGCATTACAACATTTCAAGCTTTGATCTTGATTATCTCTGTGAAAACTCAACCGATTTAAGGTTGGAATTCTATTTATATTGACTCTACTTCAAAGTAAGTATGGTTTCGACAATTAAAATTTTTTTTTTTTCATTTTTAGGCGTTTCTAGTCATCCTTCACGATTTAAGACCTTATTTTGGAATCACAACATCTCAAGCTTTGATCTCGATTATCTTTGTGAAAACTCAACCGATTTTAATTGGAATACCATTTATATTGACTCTACTTTAAAATAACTATGATTTCGACAATTTAAAATTTTATTCAACTTTTTTGGTTTTCACCATTTTTTGGAGTTTCTAGTCATCCAATACGATTTTATACCTTATTTTGGAATCACAACATTTCAAGCTTTGATCTTGATTTTCTCTGTGAAAACTCAACCGATTTTAGATTGGAATACCATTTATATTGACTATAATTCAAAATAACTATGATTTCGACAATTTAAAATTTTATTCAACTTTTTTTGGTTTTCACCATTTTTTGGAGTTTCTAGTCATCCTTCACGATTTAAGAGCTTATTTTAGAATCACAACATTTCAAGCTTTGATCTTGATTTTCTCTGTGAAAACTCAACCGATTTTGGATTGGAATACCATTTATATTGACTCTTCTTGAAAATAATTATGATTTCGACACTTTTAAATTTGTAGACCCCGTACCATAAAAAAGAGTAGAGGGGTCTATTAGGTTTATCAAAAGCGAAATGTGCGTAACAGGCAGAATGAGGCGTGGCCGACCCCATAAAGTATATATATTCTTGATCAGCATCAACAGCCGAGTCGATATAGCAATGTCCGTCTGTCCGTCTGTCTGTCCGTCCGTCCGTATGAACACCTGGATCTTTTAAACTACAAAAGCTAGGTCCACCAAATTTATAATGAAAGTCCGTTAATAAGTCAGGCAGGTTAAGTTTATTTCAAATTTTTGTCACGCCCCTTACCGTCCCGCAATGAGCAAAAAACGAGACACACCTCGAAAAAAAAATGTAGTTTTAGGCCAATAACTCAGTAACTATGGCACTTAGGAACACCATTTTTGGTAAGCAGGTTGCTAGATACAGCCTTAATGCAATGCCGTTCAAAATTTTGGCCTGCCACGCCCTTTTTTCTCATAAGAGCTAAAAAAATTTCAAAATTTCAAGCTCAAAATTTTCAGGATTTAGGGCATTTAGTCAAATAGTACAGTGTTGTAATTAATTAATTAAAATAAGGACTATCATATCAAACTATATTCCAAGCGTCGTTAAAATCCGTCAATTAACAAAAAAGTTAGAACGTTAGAAAGTTTTATGTGATTTAGCTGCAATTTCGCCGCCTGTGTGACGTCTTGATGTTTTCTCTGATTTTCTCTGTGAAAACTCAACCGATTTTTAATTGGAATACCATTTATATTGACTCTACTTCAAAATAATTATGATTTCGACAATTTAAAATTTTTTCAACTTTTTTTTGTTTTCCATTTTAAGCGTTTCTAGTCGTCCTAGACGATTTTAGACCTTTATTTTTGGAATCACAACATTTCAAGCTTTGATCTAATAATTCTTATTGATTTTTTAATTAATTGGAATACCATTTATATTGACTCTACTTCAAAATAATTATGATTTCGACAATTTTAATTAAATTTTTTCAAGTTTTTTGTTTTTCATTTTTAGGCGTTCTAGTCATCCTATACGATTTTAGACCTTATTTTGGAATACCCACATTTTGAGCTTTTATTATGATTATCTCTGTGAGAAATAAACCGATTTTGGTTTGGAATACTATTTATATTGAGTCTACTTCAAAATAATTATGATTTCGACAATTTAAAATTTTTTTCTGTTTTTTGTTTTTCCATTTTTTAGGCGTTTCTAGTCATCCTACACGATTTTAGACCTTATTTTGGAATCCACCACATTTGAAGCTTTGATCTTGATTTTCTCTGTGAAAACTCAACCGATTTTTAATTGGAATACCATTTATATTGACTCTACTTCAAAATAATTATGATTTCGACAATTTAAAATTTTTTCAACTTTTTGTTTTCCATTTTTTAGGCGTTTCTAGTCATCCTACACGATTTTTAGACCTTATTTTGGAATCACCACATTTCAAGCTTTGATCTTGATTTTCTCTGTGAAAACTCAACCGATTTTTAAATTGGAATACCATTTATATTGACTCTACTTCAAAATAATTATGATTTCGACAATTTAAAATTTTTTTCAACTTTTTTTTTTTTTTTTCATTTTTAGGCGTTTCTAGTCATCCTACACGATTTTAGACCTTATTTTGGAATCACCACATTTAAAGCTTTGATCTTGATTTTCTCTGTGAAAACTCAACCGATTTTTAATTGGAATACCATTTATATTGACTCTACTTCAAAATAATTATGATTTCGACAATTTAAAAAATTTTTTACTTTTTTTTGGTTTTTTCATTTTTAGGCGTTTCTAGTCGTCCTACACGATTTTGGACCTTATTTTGGAATCACCATTTTTCAAGCTTTGATCTTGATTTTCTCTTGTGAAAACTCAACCGATTTTGAATTGGAATACCATTTATATTGACTCTACTTCAAAATAATTATGATTTCGACAATTTAAAATTTTTTTTTATTTTTTTTTTTTTTCCATTTTTAGGCGTTTCTAGTCATCCTACACGATTTTAGACCTTATTTTGGAATCACCACATTTTGAGCTTTGATCTTGATTTTCTCTTGTGAAAACTCAACCGATTTTAGATTGGAATACCATTTATATTGACTCTACTTCAAAATAATTATGATTTCGACAATTTTAAAATTTTTTTCAACTTTTTTGTTTTTCATTTTTAGGCGTTTCTAGTCATCCTACACGATTTTAGACCTTATTTTGGAATCACCACATTTAAAGCTTTGATCTTGATTTTCTCTGTGAAAACTCAACCGATTTTAATTGGAATACCATTTATATTGACTCTACTTCAAAATAATTATGATTTCGACAATTTTAAAATTTTTTTTTTTTTTTTTTTTTGTTTTTTCATTTTTAGGCGTTTCTAGTCGTCCTACACGATTTTACTTATTTTGGAATCACCAACATTTCAAGCTTTGATCTTGATTTTCTCTGTGAAAACTCAACCGATTTTTAATTGGAATACCATTTATATTGACTCTACTTCAAAATAATTATGATTTCGACAAATTAAAATTTTTTTCAACTTTTTTTTTTTTTTTTTGGTTTTTCCATTTTTAAGCGTTTCTGGTCATCCTACACGATTTTAGACCTTATTTTGGAATCACAACATTTCAAGCTTTGATCTTGATTTTCTCTGTGAAAACTCAACCGATTTTAATTGGAATACCATTTATATTGACTCTACTTCAAAATAATTATGATTTCGACAAATTAAAATTTTTTTCAACTTTTTTTTGGTTTTTTCCATTTTTAAGCGTTTCTGGTCATCTACACAATTTTAGACCTTATTTTTGAATTACAACATTTCAAGCTTTGATCTTGATTTTCTTTGTGAAAACTTAATCAATTTTGGATTAGAATACCATTTATATTGACTCTACTTCAAAATAAATTTTAATTTCGACAATTTAAATTTTTGTTTGTTTGTGGTTTTTTCCTTTTTAGGCGTTTCTAGTCATCCTACACGATTTTAGACCTTATTTTGGAATCATAACATTTTGTGCTTTGATCTTGATTTTCTTTGCGTAAACTAAACCGATTTTTGATTGGAATACCATTTATATTGACTCTACTTCAAAATAATTATGATTTCGACAATTTAAAAATTTTTTTTTTTGTTGTTTTTTCCTTTTTAGGCGCTTCTGGTCATCCTTTACGATTTTAGATGTTATTTTGGAATCACAACATTTCAAGCTTTGATCTTGATTTTCTCTTTGAATACTAAACCGATTTTAGATTGGAATACCATTTATATTGACTCTACTTCAAAATAATTATGATTTCGACAATTTTAAATTTTTTTTTTGTTGTTTTTTCCTTTTTAGGCGTTTCTAGTCATCCTGCACGATTTTAGACCTTATTTTGGAATCACAACATTTCAAGCTTTGATCTTGATTTTCTCTGTGAAAACTAAACCGATTTTAGATTGGAATACCATTTATATTGACTCTACTTCAAAATAATTATGATTTCGACAATTTAAAATTTGTTTCAATTTTTGTTTTTTTTTTTTTGTTTTTTCCGTTTTTAGCCGTTTTTAGTCATCATACACGATTTTAGACATTATTTTGGAATCACAACATTTCAAGCTTTATTCTTGATTTTCTCTTTGAATACTAAACTAATTTTTAATTCAAATACCATTTATATTGACTATACTTCAAAATAATTATGATTTCGACAACTTAAAACTTTTTGTCCTTGTTTTGTTTTTCATTTTTATGCGTTTCTACTCATCCTACACGATTTTAGACCTTAAATTGGAATCGGAACATTTTGAGCTTTGATCTTGATTTTCTCTGTGAAAACTCAAACGATTTTTAATTGGAATACCATTTATATTGACTTAACATCAAAATAATTATGATTTCGACAATTTAAAATTTGTTTCAACTTTTGTTTTTTTATACTCTCTGCAAGAGTATATTGGGTTTGTGCAAAAGTATGTAACAGGCAGAAGGAGGCGTGGCAGACCCCATAAAGTATATATATTATTGATCAGCATCACAAGCCGAGTCGATATAGCCATGTCCGTCTGTCCGTCTGTCCGTCTGTTGGTCTGACCGTCTGTCCGTCTGTCTGTCCGTATGAACAAACAGATTTCAGAGATGGTAAGAGCTACAAGTTCGAGCTTGGTGTCAATCGATCACATATTTAGTCAGTCAATACAAGAATCTTTTTTTTTCTCGATGCCACGCCCCATTCGCCCACAATGAGCAAAAAACTAGACACACCTCGGAAAAAATCGGTGTTTTCGGCAAATATCTCAGTAAACATGGCACCTAGGATCACCAATTCTGGTATGGAGGTTCCTAGCCACAGCGTTAATGCATTGGCATTTAAAAATTTTGGACTGCCACGCCCCTTTTTCCCACAATACATAAAAATAACTCTCATTTTTCGTTCCCCGCCTATTGTCATTTGTTCATATAGTGCAGCATTGTAATTATATAATTCGAATGGAGGCTAACTATATCAAACTATCCTAAAAAAGACGCATTGAAATCGGACTATAAACAAGAAAACTAGAAGCGTTACAATATTGATAATTGAACGCAATATCTCTAATGAGTGCAAGCGAGACAGAAACGTTTTCGCTGCAAACAGATGTTTGATTTTGCTTAGATTGTTTATGTTTCAACGTGGTTTAATGCAAGTACAACACATTGTAATATCTCAAAACCGATGTTAATAATTTAATCGGGATTAAAATGCAGAGAGTATTCTACGGTCGGGCGTGATCGACTGTACTTTTCTTACTTGTTTTCAACTTTTTTTGTTTGTTTTCCTTTTTTAGGCGTTTTTAGTTGTTCTAGACGAATTTAGACCTTATTTTGGATTCACCACACTTTGAGCTTTGATCTTGATTTTCTCTGTGAAAACTTAATCGATTTTGGATTGGAATACCATTTATATTGACTCTACTTCAAAATAATTATGAGTTCGACAGTTTAAAATTATTTTTAGCTTATTTTATTTTTCCATTTTCAGGCGTTTCTATTCATTCTAGACGATTTTCGATCTTATTTTGGAATCATCACATTTTGGGCTTTGATCTAGGGTTTCTTTGTGAAAACTTTATCGATTTTGGATTGGAATACCATTTATATTGACTCTACTTTAAAATAATTATGATTTCGACAATTTTAATTTTTTTCAACTTTTTTTGATTTTATCCATTTTTAGGCGTGTCAATTCATTATAGACGATTTTAGACCGTATTTTGAAATCACCACATTTTGAGCTTTGATCTTGATTTTCTCTGTGAAAACTTAATCGATTTTGGATTGGAATACCATTTATGTTGACTCTACTTTAAAATAATTATGATTTCGACAATTTAAAATTTTTTTTGAATTTTTTTTTTTTGTTTTTTTTATTTTAAGACGTTTCTAGTCGTCCTTAACGATTAAAGACCTTATTTTGAAATCACCACATTTTGAGCTTTGATCTTGATTTTCTCTGTGAAAACTTAATCGATTTTGGATTGCTTACCATTTATATTGACTCTACTTTAAAATAATTATGATTTCGACAATTTTAATTTTTTTTCAACTTTTTTTGATTGTATCCATTTTTTGGCGTTTCTATTCGTTCCAGACGATTATTTTGGAATCACAACATTTTGAGCTTTGATCTTGATTTTATCTGTGAAAACTTAATTGATTTTCGATTGGAATACCATTTATATTGACTCTACTTTAAAATAATTATGATTTCGGCAACTTAATTTTTTTTTTTAACTTTTTTTTTTTGTTTTCCTTTTTTAGGCGTTTCTAGTCGTTCTAGACGATTTTAGACCTTATTTTGGAATCACCACATTTTGAGCTTTGATCTTGATTTTCTCTTTAAAATATTAATCGATTTTGGATTGGAATACCATTTATATTGACTCTACTTTAATATAATTATGATTTCGACAATTTTAATTTTTTTTCAACTTTTTTTGATTTTATCCATTTTTAGGCGTGTCAATTCATTATAGACGATTTTAGACCGTATTTTGAAATCACCACATTTTGAGCTTTGATCTTGATTTTCTCTGTGAAAACTTAATCGTTTTTGGATTGGAATACCATTTATATTGACTCTACTTTAAAATAATTATGATTTCGACAATTTTAATTTTTTTTTCAACTTTTTTTGATTGTATCCATTTTTTGGCGTTTCTAGTCGTTCTAGACGATTTTAGACCTTATTTTGGAATCACCACATTTTGAGCTTTGATCTTGATTTTCTCTTTAAAATATTAATCGATTTTGGATTGGAATACCATTTATATTGACTCTACTTTAATATAATTATGATTTCGACAATTTTAATTTTTTTCAACTTTTTTTGATTTTATCCATTTTTAGGCGTGTCAATTCATTATAGACGATTTTAGACCGTATTTTGAAATCAAAACATTTTGAGCTTTGATCTTGATTTTCTCTGTGAAAACTTAATCGATTTTGGATTGGAATACCATTTATATTGACTCTACTTCAAAATAATTATGATTTCGACAGCATACAATTTTTTTTTACTTTATATTGTTTTTCCATTTTTAGGCGTTTCTATTCGTTCTAGACGATTTTAGACCTTATTTTGGAATCACCACATTTTGAGTTTTGATCTTGATTTTCTCTGTGAAAACTTAATCGATTTTGGATTGGAATACCATTTATGTTGACTCTACTTTATAATAATTATGATTTCGACAATCTTAATTTTTTTTCAACTTTTTTTGATTGTATCCATTTTTGGGCGTTCTCTGCGTTCTAGACGATTTTAGACCTTATTTTGGAATCACCACACTTTGAGCTTTGATCTTGATTTTATCAGTGAAAACTTAATTGATTTTGGATTGGAATACCATTTACATTGACTCTACTTTAAAATAATTATGATTTCGACAATCTTAATTTTTTTATACTCTCTGCAAGAGTATATTGGGTTTGTGCAAAAGTATGTAACAGGCAGAAGGAGGCGTGGCAGACCCCATAAAGTATATATATTATTGATCAGCATCACAAGCCGAGTCGATATAGCCATGTCCGTCTGTCCGTCTGTCCGTCGTGTCCGTCTGACCGTCTGTCCGTCTGTCTGTCCGTATGAACAAACAGATTTCAGAGATGGTAAGAGCTACAAGTTCGAGCTTGGTGTCAATCGATCACATATTTAGTCAGTCAATACAAGAATCTTTTTTTATCTCGATGCCACGCCCCATTCGCCCACAATGAGCAAAAACTAGACACACCTCGGAAAAAATCGGTGTTTTCGGCAAATATCTCAGTAAACATGGCACCTAGGATCACCAATTCTGGTATGGAGGTTCCTAGCCACAGCGTTAATGCATTGGCATTTAAAATTTTGGACTGCCACGCCCTTTTTCCCACAATACATAAAAATAACTCTCATTTTTCGTTCCGCCTATTGTCATTTGTTCATATAGTGCAGCATTGTAATTATATAATTCGAATGGAGGCTAACTATATCAAACTATCCTAAAAAGACGCATTGAAATCGGACTATAAACAAGAAAACTAGAAGCGTTACAATATTGATAATTGAACGCAATATCTCTAATGAGTGCAAGCGAGACAGAAACGTTTTCGCTGCAAACAGATGTTTGATTTTGCTTAGATTGTTTATGTTTCAACGTGGTTTAATGCAAGTACAACACATTGTAATATCTCAAAACCGATGTTAATAATTTAATCGGGATTAAAATGCAGAATGGAGGTATTCTACGGTCGGGCGTGATCGACTGTACTTTTCTTACTTGTTTTCAACTTTTTTTGTTTGTTTTCCTTTTTTAGGCGTTTTTAGTTGTTCTAGACGAATTTAGACCTTATTTTGGATTCACCACACTTTGAGCTTTGATCTTTATTTTATCAGTGAAAACTTAATCGATTTTGGATTGGAATACCATTTATATTGACTCTACTTAAAAATAATTATGATTTCGACAATATACAATTTTTTTCAACTTATTTTGGTTTTTCAATTTTTAGGCGTTTCTATTCATTCTGGACGATTTTAGACCGTATTTTGAAATCACCACATTTTGAGCTTTGATCTTGATTTTCGTTTTAAAAATATTAATCGATTTTGGATTGGAATACCATTTATATTGACTCTACTTTAATATAATTATGATTTCGACAATTTTAATTTTTTTTCAACTTTTTTTGAGTTTATCCATTTTTAGGCGTGTCAATTCATTATAGACGATTTTAGACCGTATTTTGAAATCACCACATTTTGAGCTTTGATCTTGATTTTCTCTGTGAAAACTTAATCGATTTTGGATTGGAATACCATTTATGTTGACTCTACTTTAAAATAATTATGATTTCGACAATTTAAAATTTTTTTTGAATTTTTTTTGTTATTTTTCATTCTAAGACGTTTCTAGTCGTCCTAAACGATTTAAGACCTTATTTTAAAATCAGCACATTTTGAGCTTTGATCTTGATTTTCTCTGTGAAAACTTAATCGATTTTGGATTGGAATACCATTTATGTTGACTCTACTTTAAAATAATTATGATTTCGACAATCTTAATTTTTTTTCAACTTTTTTTGGTTGTATCCATTTTTGGGCGTTTCTCTTCGTTCTAGACGATTTTAGACCTTATTTTGGAATCACAACATTTTGAGCTTTGATCTTGATTTTATCTGTGAAAACTTAATTGATTTTGGATTGGAATACCATTTATATTGGCTCTACTTTAAAATAATTATGATTTCGACAATCTTAATTTTTTTTTTTTTTTATACTCTCTGCAAGAGTATATTGGGTTTGCAGTCAAAGTATGTAACAGGCAGAAGGAGGCGTGGCAGACCCCATAAAGAATATATATTATTGATCAGCATCACAAGCCGAGTCGATATAGCCATGTCCGTCTGTCCGTCTGTCCGTCTGACCGTCTGTCCGTCTGTCTGTCCGTATGAACAAACAGATTTCAGAGATGGTAAGAGCTACAAGTTCGAGTTTGTTGTCAATCGATCACATATTTAGTCAGTCAATATAAGAATCTTTTTTTTTTCGATGCCACGCCCCATTCGCCCACAATGAGCAAAAAACTAGACACACCTCGGAAAAAATCGGTGTTTTCGGCAAATATCTCAGTAAACATGGCACCTATGATCACCAATTCTGGTATGGAGGTTCCTAGCCACAGCGTTAATGCATTGGCATTTAAAATTTTGGACTGCCACGCCCCTTTTTCCCACAATACATAAAAATAACTCTCATTTTTCGTTCCGCCTATTGTCATTTGTTCATATAGTGCAGCATTGTAATTGTATAATTCGAATGGAGGCTAACTATATCAAACTATCCTAAAAAGACGCATTGAAATCGGACTATAAACAAGAAAACTAGAAGCGTTACAATATTGATAATTGAACGTAATATCACTAATGAGTGCGAGCGCGACAGAAACTTTTTCGCTGCAAACAGATGTTTGATTTTGCTTAGATTGTTTATGTTTCAACGTGGTTTAATGCAAGTACAACACATTGTAATATCTCAATACCGATTTTAATAATATAATCGGGATTAAAATGCAGAGAGTATTCTACGGTCGGGCGTGATCGACTGTACTTTTCTTACTTGTTTTGTTTGTTTTCCTTTTTAAGGCGTTTCTAGTCGTTCTATACGATTTTAGACCTTATTTTGGAATCACCACTTTTGAGCTTTGATCTTGATTTTCTCTGTAAAAATCTTAATCGATTTTGGATTGGAATACCATTTATATTGACTCTACTTTAATATAATTATGATTTCGACAATCAATTTTTTTATACTCTCTGCAAGAGTATATTGGGTTTGTGCAAAAGTATGTAACAGGCAGAAGGAGGCGTGGCAGACCCCATAAAGTATATATATTATTGATCAGCATCACAAGCCGAGTCGATATAGCCATGTCCGTCTGTCCGTCTGTCCGTCTGTCCGTCTGACCGTCTGTCCGTCTGTCTGTCCGTATGAACAAACAGATTTCAGAGATGGTAAGAGCTACAAGTTCGAGCTTGGTGTCAATCGATCACATATTTAGTCAGTCAATACAAGAATCTTTTTTTATCTCGATGCCACGCCCCATTCGCCCACAATGAGCAAAAAACTAGACACACCTCGGAAAAAATCGGTGTTTTCGGCAAATATCTCAGTAAACATGGCACCTAGGATCACCAATTCTGGTATGGAGGTTCCTAGCCACAGCGTTAATGCATTGGCATTTAAAATTTTGGACTGCCACGCCCCTTTTTCCCACAATACATAAAAATAACTCTCATTTTTCGTTCCGCCTATTGTCATTTGTTCATATAGTGCAGCATTGTAATTATATAATTCGAATGGAGGCTAACTATATCAAACTATCCAAAAAAGACGCATTGAAATCGGACTATAAACAAGAAAACTAGAAGCGTTACAATATTGATAATTGAACGCAATATCTCTAATGAGTGCAAGCGAGACAGAAACGTTTTCGCTGCAAACAGATGTTTGATTTTGCTTAGATTGTTTATGTTTCAACGTGGTTTAATGCAAGTACAACACATTGTAATATCTCAAAAA
>JAECXC010003104.1:0-49235 GCA_018152125.1 Drosophila dunni
TACATTTATTTTGTAAGAAATTATAAATTTTCAACTAAAATGGAAACAAAATAAACTTTTTTATTATTGTTTGACATAATATTGATTCAAAAAAAAAAAAAAAAATATTTTATTCAAATAGTTCCAATATTGGAAATCTTACAAATAAACCATTTAAAATCTTCCTCATCTTAGACGAACGAATATTCATTGTTTGTTTTCGTGATCTTCTTCGCCATCTGATTCACTTTTTATATTCATATTATAATTAAAATTATAATTTTCATTATGATATATAATGTGAACTTATATTAAAGGTTGGTGCTTCTAAAATCGCCATAACTTCTATAGAAAGTGGTTTTTTTTACCAGTGTTGGTGTTGGTAATATATTCAAGCTTGCTAACAGAGGGTCAGATGAGTCCATAGCCCTATAAAAAAAGTCAGTAATATTTGTAAAATTAATATTCGATCAGCCGTATGGATTAGCAAATCTTGCAAAGAAACCTTTGCCACAGTCTGTAATTTGCATTCTTGTTGGTCTGCACTGATTTTCGTTTTTGTATTGCATCATAACCAGGATATATGTCGATCCCGTACGCCTTATTTAGTTGCTTAGTATTAATATAGTGTTGTTTTGTTGGACAATTTTCCAACATATAAGCTGAGACTTCTTGCAGCACGACGACTGTTTTATTTTTTTCCTTTTTTCGCAGATGTTGAGGCTGTATGCAGAAGTAAAGGAGTAGACATCATTTTTTATGGCAACTTCTAAAGCCATTTGCCTTCTTATCCTTGAACCGGCCTCTGTATACCCTAATTTTGGGAGGCCTGTTTTGGAAGGTAATAAATTTTTGGTACCCTCCATATCGATTAGTATGTCCAAACTTTTTGAAAACCATTCTGAGTAAATTGACATAATTTGATTCAGATCTGTGTGATGTTTGCGAAAATATCGCTTAATATGTTTTTACAAAAATGGATACTTTATCTTGTATTGTATTCATTTGCAATATAGTCAAATCGTCTTTATTAATTTCTGCCAACATAATCGAAGTTGCAGCGCTAGCGTTGCGATTGTTGTTGTTCCAAATATCGACAAGCGTGCTGTTGGTAATCACAACGAGAACTAAAAGTACATTTTTTTTACAAACTGGGGAACACGGGGAAATAAGATTGTTACCACATGAAAGTAGACATTTAAGTTGCTGCTCTTCTTATAGAAAAACTTCACGGAACGCGATTTAAATTGTTAGAATTTTAGTAAAAATACAACCAACAACAACACAAAGATTTATGTATTTTTGGCATAAAATAAATATTACACATACCTTGATCTTTGTTTTCCATACTTAATATATTTAACTGGATAATTCCAAAAAAGGTAAAGTTTTCGCGATTATTTTTACAATCAATTACTGGTTGCCATAAGTTGACTTTAAGAGGTTGAAACATAAAGAGAGTTGACAGCGAAAAAAAGAATTCTTTTTAAGCTTATTAAAGTGTTTACTATTAATAAATAAAAATATTTTTTATAATTTTCCTGTCGAGTTCGCCACGCTAGAATTGACCGCCAGCGCTTTTTCGGGCAGCAGTTCGACCCACGAATTCTGGTGTCCTTCGATGATGTTGGTCCTTTTCGTGGGATTTTCTTGGTGACAGTAGGGAGTCGTGTAATGTAGAGTCACTCCCAGGGACTCCATGTACTTCCTGAAGGCTGTGGTCGTAAACTGTACTCTATTGTCACAAACGAATGTTTTTGGTACCCCCAAATGGCCCAGTATCCTTTCTCGAAATGCTTGCTGCAACAATGCTTCGGGTGCCCTCTTGAGTGGGACTAGCTCCACCCACTCAAATAAAGCATCGTGGAAAACCAACAGCATTGTGTTGCCGCGCTTCGAGCGAGGGAGGGGCCCGACGAAATCTGCGCACATCACGGCCATTGGCTCTGCCACCTGTACACGACAGGTGCATTCGTCCCGCCGGCTTCCTCTGCTCTGTTTTGTATTTCTGACAACGTTCGCAATATTTTACATACCTGGTTGGTTTAACATACCCGGCTAGTAGTGCCGTAGTGCCAATCTTGACTTCGTCTTCCTCACCCCTTGGTGTTCTTCGGTCGGGGCGTCGTGTCATTCTGCTAGTACCCGTTTCCTCAGGTCCTTGGGTACGCATAGTTTCCAGAGAACGTAGTCTTCGTCGTCTGTCCTCTGTCCCAGATTCCTGTACAATTGTCCGTTCTCTTCGACGTAGTCCGGATATCCATCTGCAATGGGGATCCTCGGCTGCCACCTGCTGGCACGAATCCAGGGGCTGCCGGGAGAGTGCGTCAGCCACCGCGTTCAGCTTACCCTTACGGTATCTTATGTCGAACAGGAACTGCTGTAACTCCACGGCCCATCTCGCTATCCTCCCAGATGGACTTTCTATGGAGTTCAGCCAGCCTTCGACATTCTGCTTTTGTGGCCATTCCTTGCTTACGAAGCTACGCGTTGCTCCGGTGTCCATTGTGGCCGTTGTCTCGTGGCCGCCGATCGTCGCTCGTGCCACGATCTTCCCCCCTTTTACCACTTTGTGCTGTATTGGTGCGCTTATTGCCGGAGCTGGGGTTCGCGGCGCGAGCCTCCTCCTGGCTTGAGGGGCGCCACGGGTCATTTCCCGTCGTCGGTCGCTCGCAGCATTCTTTGCTATTTTGACCTTGCTTCCCACAAATACGACAAAACAGCACTTTTGCGTCTGTCTCTGTCTGCATCTGTGGCATGCCCGTTACTGCTGTGTGCCGTTCCCCCTTGCTGTGCTGCCAGCTGGGCAGTTGCCAGGCGTGCTGCCGCTGTCTGGCCTGCCGTTCGAGATCCTCTCGTCTCGGGCCGGAACGAGTTCGGCGGCCTGGTTCTCGCCCCTGCAAAAGCTGACTCACCCTTGCTTCTCGTTCTTGCATGAAAATATTCCGCATCCTGTACGCGGAGGCTTTCGAATTCGGTTGCCATCTGCGCCAGCTGCGCTAGTGTTGCGAAGACGTGCCTGCGCACGTGTAACCTATATTCCGGGGCTGCGTTCTCGTATATTCTATACAGTTCCTGCCCCGTACTGTATTCTGCGCGTCTCATTAGCACTTGTAAGTTCAGCAGATATTCTTTAAAATTTTCATTTGTGCGCTGCCGGATCGAGCCCATCTGATCCTCCAGGCGCTCGAAGTAATGGAGAGGTAAGAAGAAGTCAAGAAAGTCTGGCCGGAACGCTGCACATGACGCGTTCCACAGCCCACTTGTTAAAAGCCAGCTTACTGACTGGTCGACCATCATTTCGCTTATGGCAGCATGTGGTTCACGTCTATGCTGTACGTCGCGGCCCGTTGTTCGAGGAAATGCCACGAAGGAAACTACTTTCATTAAATACCACAAAGCATAAGTATATTTATTATTATTATTTTTTTTATAAAATGATTATAATAAAAATCAAAAAAATAATTGAAAATATATTGTAAGCAATTATATTATTACTGCATAAATTGTTGTCTAATCGTGATAAAAATCATTAAATGCACAAGAGGCCATTTAGCGATCGAACCTGCTGTGACTGAGCGAAAGAGACAATCAAGTAAGATATGTATATTAAATTGAATATGTTTACAGTCCGTGCATTGTATTAGTATTGCAATGTTTTGGACCACAATCGGTCATTCATATCAAAGTTTCCAATGTAATAATTATTTCATTATTTTCGTAAATATTGCTTCAGTTACCGTTTCCTCGAATTCAGCAATTCCTATTTCATATATTCATTCATTGAAAAGGCAAATTTTTGACTAAGACCAAGACTAAGACCAAGAGAATCATGCCAAAGACGTCGAGACAGACAGGCACCACTGATCGTCGACACACACAAAACTTTGAAGTAAAGACGACACGTTGTTGACCGTCGCTGCATAAGCAAGTAAGGCCACAGTCGATCGAGCCGACTGTAAAAGACCCCGTACTCCCATAGTAAAGCGCATTTGTATTTAATTTGAATTAAAATTTGATAACGAAATTTAAAAATTAAAATTTATATGTATATTTTGAATTGATATTTAAAAAACAAGTAAGAAAGGCTACAGTCGATCGAGCCGACTGTAAAGACCCCAGTACTCCCATAATAATGCGCATTTGGATTTAATTTAAATAAAAATTTTATAACAAAAATAAAAATTAAAATTTATATGTATTGAATTGATATTTAAAAAAAATTAAATTAGCAATTCTCATTGCCAGCATTCGAACCTGCGACCCTCAGGCAACGATTTCACATCGCGCCGTAACTCTACCATTCGCACCACCCGCTACTTTCAAGCATCTTTCGCTTATTCGCATTTACATGTTATACATAAAGGTACACACTAGTTTGAAATTATGTATGTATGCGTGCCTAGCACTGGTCGGCACGGAAGCGTCGCAGCGTCTGCGAGCAGTGCTGATGTCACACAGGCGGCGAAATTGCAGCTAAATTACATAAACTTTCTAACGTTCTAACTTTTTTGTTAATTGACGGATTTTAACGCCTCTTGGAATATAGTTAATACATAAATATACATATAAAACATGACTGATGTCTGTCCGCCCTTAGCCATGATAACTGCAACGCACAAGAATCATACCTAGCTTCAGCACAGTTATGAAACAAAACAAGAATATAAGTTAACCATAGTTATGTGAAAAAATTATAACGATAATATTTTTCACTGAACAAGGAATATCAAAGAAAGAGGTTAATATTACGGAAACATAAAACTGCGAATCACTACATACATCCACAAGGAGACCCAGTTATAAAAATCATCGACATAAATTTGCAGTCTTCTCGAAGCAAGCCTTGGTGAATCACTAAAACATAAAACTGCTGTATCATCTGCATACGTGGCTACTAAATCGTTCAAATCGTCTGGAACTGGCATATCGTGTGTGATTATGTTGAAAAGTGTTGGAATTAAGACGCTTACTTGAGGAACTCCTGCTCTAATATATTTATCTGAAGGCACGCAGCCATTCACCTGTACAGCAAAACATCATCCCTCTATCCAAGACATGATAATTTTGAAGATTGACATAAAGCCAAAACGTTTCAGTTTAAATAGCAAGCCATCATGCCAGACACGGTCAAAAGCCTGTTGGATATCGAAAAAACAGCAGCACCATACTCCATTCTTTTATATCCTTTGAGGATTCGGTATACAACTCTATGCAATTGCTCGGTCGTTCCGTGTTGAGGTCTAAAACTAAATTGGAAATTAGGGACAATTTTGAGATTTTCCAGACCATTACGCAATCTTGCCAGAATCAGTTTTTCGAAAATTTTTCCCATTACAGGAAGTAGGCTAATCGGCCTGTAAGAATCCGTCACATTCAGTATCATTGTAACCAAAGCCTTCTTCCAAGCCATAGGAAAATAACCAATTTTGAAGCATGAGTTAAAAATTCTAAGTAGTGACGCAATTTCTTCATCTGGAATAAGTTTAACAACTATTGTATTTATTCCATCATTACCACACCCACAACATCCTCTAAAGAAAACGGCATAGGCTCTTTCGAACCTTGGTGCCAACATCAACAGTTACAGATCAACAGAAAATTATTCAGTTTTCTCTTCATCCGACTTGCACCATACATTCTCACCTTGAATAACATTATTAACAGCTGGTTGTCTTTTTATATTCCAAAGGCTATGGTTAAAGTTCGTGTTAGGGTCTGTTTCGAACGAGCAGCAGATAGAGCCATCTTAATACGGTCCGCCAGGCGCTTCCGTTCTCTGTTGTCAGCCGGGTTACCATAAAGGATCCACCGTTTTCTTATTCTTCATTTATCTCTTATAAGACTTTTGATTGCATTACACTGCTGAGTAACAAGCACGAGGACATAAACGGGAATACCCACACATCTGATGTTTCGCATTAAAATCTCCTGCAATTAGAAATCTTGTTCAAATCGATGATATTATACTATTCAGTTCATCTAACGTAAAAAGATCTGGATATGAGGCGGGTCGGAGATAAATAGCTGCAACTACAAAATCGCCATAATCGCATCTAATTTTGATGCCTACCACTTGTCCAACGTTTAAACAAATATTAACACACGGATTATGTGAAGATTTAACCAGTATACAGGCGCAAAGCTACAATCGCCCGGCTGGTTAGCGGCGTATATTGAATATCCAGGAATTCTTAGAAACGATCTGTTATTAAAATGTGATTCTGAAATAAGCATCAAGTCAATACAATCCTCTTGCATTCATGCGACGAGCTCAAGTTGATATTGTATAAGCCCGTTCGCATATCATTCTCCTATTTTTAATTCATTCATTAGCAATCAATGGAACATGATCACCTGGAAGTGAGGACATCTGAATAATTTTGGCAATGCCGTCTTGCATGGAGAGTACTGCAACACTTATTATATTCCGCCAGTTCAGCAAATCATCCAGCAGCTTCTGTAATTCTTCCATTTTCAACAAGGTGAATTGGGCATAACATTTTTAATCTTATCGGCATAACTGTTTGTTAACTGTAAGAGGTAATCTTGAGATGGAGTTTTGAGTGTTTTTCCTTGCTGGATTACCGAGTTTTAATTGTTCTTATTTGTAAAAATGGGTGTATTAGTTTTAACTGACTGGGGCAACTTTGAATTTTATTTGGAATTTGACGGACAAATAGAATTAACAGACGAACATAAGTTCTTGACAAAATCAGAATATGATATTCCATCAGTGACTTTGGGTGACAAGCTTGATATAGGATCAACAGGAGAAACCTTGGGTGACAAGCTTGAAATATTTATTTATTTATTAACGCAGACTAGGATCAGTCGCGAGTATTAACCAAAAATAAGTTTATAAATATAATTAAAATTAATATTAATAATTTTTAGAAGGTACATATTTATTTTAACTGAAAAGGTAAATTAACTGAAAGATAAATTAATTAATAGTTAATAGTTAATCTGGGGATAAAAAGTACTGAAATTGATCCAACATTTGTTGCGAGGATTGGGAAAAACCCAGAAAAACCCAATCAGATCAATAAAAATGTGTGCCAAAACTAACACGAAAGATCTCTGATTTAAAGGGACGCATGAATGGAAGGGATTCCATTCATTCAGCTAAATTACATAATTTTACTAACCTTCTAACTTTTTTGTTAATGGACGGATTTTAACGCCGCTTGAAGGATAGTTTAATATGATATTACTCTACACGAATAATTAATTATAAACACTGTACTATTTGTACTAAATGAATTAAATCCTAAAAATTTTGAATTAAAAATTTGGAAAGTTTTTTAGCTCATATTTTATTTATTTATTAACGCAGACTAAGATCAGTCGCGAGTATTAACCAAAAATAAGTTTATAAATATAATTAAAATGAATATTAATAATTTTTAGAAGGTACAAATTTATTTTAACTGAAAAGGTAAATTAACTGAAAGATAAATTAATTAATAGTTAATCGTTAATCTGGGGATAAAAAGTACTGAAATTGATCCAACATTTGTTGCGAGGATTGGGAAAAAACCAGAAAAACCCAATCAGATCAATAAAAATGTGTGCCAAAACTAACACGAAAGATCTCTGATTTAAAGGGACGCATGGATGGAAGGGATTCCAAACATACTGCCCATGGAAATCAGAGATTTAACAGAGTTGGCTAAAAAGTGAAGCTTTAAGTTGGAAAAGAGAGAGAGATGTATCAATTATTCTATAGTATTGATTATAATTAGCGCATAGTACCCGAAAACGATTGTGCAAAGCGTAGTCAGTAGTGCATGTAGGAAGAAATAAAGGGATGAAGTACCTGGTTGCCCTGGTTGGAATGTTAAAATTAAGGCGTTCTAAGAGGGATGGGGAGCAGATAACTCCAAGAACTTTCCTGCGATTAATAAGGGACGGAAGATCGAGGAGTAAGAGCCGGTTGGTGTAGGATGGAAGACGAAGGTTAGGGTCCCAATTAAGTCCGCGAAGTGCAAAAAGTAAAAACTGCTTTTGCACCGACTCAATTAAATCTTGAGTATGAACATGTTGAGGAGACCAGACACATGAACAATATTCTAGAATGGTTCGGACAAGGGATGTATAAAGAAGTTGAATGACGAAGGGATCATTAAATTCCTTAGACCAGCGTTTAATAAATCCAAGAGTGCCCTTGGCTTACATCCTTTTTTATGCAGTGGGATAATGTAAGATTCTTTCCATAAATTAGAAAAAACAGAGGATTTTAAAGAAAGTTTAAAAAGAATTAGGAGAGGTTTTATTATGGAAAAATAGCACTCCTTGAGCACACAACTTGGAATGCTGTCAGGCCCAGGAGAGAAGGAAGACTTTAGGGTGTTAATTGAGTAATGTGAGGTAAGAAAACAAAGTTAGTGGATGGGAGATTATAGGGGTAAGAGAAGTTAGTAGGCGCATATCTCTAGAGATGTAAGTTGATTGAAACAAGAAAGAAAAGTACAGTCGAGCACGCCAGACCGTATAATACTCTCTGCATGTTAATACCCATATTATTATTAAAATCGGTATCAAGATATTACAATATCTAGTACTTCCATTAAAACACATTGAAACAAAAACAATGTAAGCATAATCACACATACATCTGTTTGTTTGTATGCGATTAAATATACGTTTGACATTATATGTGTTCATACATGTATGTATGTGTGTATTCGGCGCGGCCAGCGACTGCCGACTGCCGACTGCGCTGCCGCCACACAAAAAACGTTTGATCACGCTTGTATGTTTCTGCCTCGCTTGCACTCAGTAGTGATATTGCGTTCAATTATCAATATTGTAACGCTTCTAGCTTTCTTGTTTATAGTCCGATTTTAATGCACCTTTCAGGAATAGTATTATACAATAAGAATTATACAATGACAATGCTGTACTATATGAACAAATGCGTAATAATGGAACGAAAGTTGAGAATTATATTTATTTATTGTGGAAAAAAGGGGCGTGCTGTCGCTAGGAACACTCCATAATAAACTTGGTGATCCTAGGTGCCATAGTTATTGAGATATGCGCCGAAAACACCGATTTTTTCAGAGGCGTGTCTAGTTTTTTGCTCATTGTGGGCGAATGGGGCGTGGCATCGAAAAAAAAAAAGATTCTTGTATTGACTGACTATATATGTGATCGATTGACACCAAGCTCGAACTTGTAGCTCTTACCATCTCTGAAATCTGTTTGTTCATACGGACAGACGGACAGACAGACTGACGGACTATATATATATCAAGAATATATATACTTTATGGGGTCTGCCACGCATCCTTCTGCCTGTTACATACTTTGCACAAACCCAATATACTCTTGCAGAGAGTATAAAACGGTAGCAAAGAGATCGGAATTGAAAAAGATGGAATTGGGTAAGGTACTAGATTTACGTTTAGAATTGACAAATTTAAAGAATTGTTTAGGATCACGCGCAAATTGATTCTTGCAGCGAACGAGATAACTTTCATAGCATTGAGAATTGAGAAGGGTACAGCTTTTAATTTAAAATAATTTAATAAGTCTGAGATAGATCATGTCTGCTTAAAGTTTTTAAAATATTTAGATTTTTTGTTTTTTAAGTTGGATAGTCTTGGTGAAAACCAAGGTGGTTTACGTGAAATGAACCTTACAACAAAATGGAATGCAGACATCAAAGATTGAGTTTAAAATGTTGTAAAAATACTCGACAGCTATGTTAATATCATTCATGCAACTACAGGAGAAGATCTAGTGACAACGGCACTGGATGAATCATTTACAAAGATGAGATCCAGCATTCTATTTAGACGATTATATATATGATTGACTTGAAAAAGAGGAAGATCAATCAAACCATCTAAAAAGTCATTAATAGGTGTGGGAATATAATTAAACTTGTCAAAACACGTCCAGGAAACGTTTGGCAAGTTAAAATCACCAAGTGTCACAAGGAAATCTTGATCACAAATGTGACTAAGTGTTTCTTTAATGAAATTAAAATGTTGCAAATACATCGACATTTCAGACGATGGAGGAATATAGGAACAAGTTACATAAAGCGCAAATGACGAAAAAGAAACCTTAACGGCAACAATTTCAATTTCATCTAGTGGTGAAACATTTATTATTTAAGCATTAAGGATGGATTTCACTGAAATAAGGACTCCACCACCACGTCGATTAAGACGATCGCGTCTAAATATATTATATTTTGATGAAATTATTTCATTATCAGCTATACTAGAATTAAGCCAATTCTCTGAAAATGCAACAATTTCAGAATCAAAAGAGAAACTATTTTTATGTAATTGTTTTAATTTAGACCCCAAACCCCTTACATTTTAATATAGAATGAAAAGTTGGTCAGAGTCTAGTTTTTTGAGACTATTGCTGGGGATTGAGACCGACCACTAGTCGGAAGGAGATAGGAGTTGCACGAGTTCTAATCTTCTGTTTAAACGGAGGGCCGTCCATTTCGGCTTCGTGGTCGTTGCATTTTCGTTGCTGGAAGAAATAATTATTTTAGTTGATTGTGCCGATAAGTCCAAGGATTGATTCGAAGACTTCTGTGGTTAGTGGAATTAGTCGCGCTGTTGGTCCCGTGCTGGACAAACCCTTAGTTCTGGTGATTCGCCCTTATTGAACGCTTTTAGATCAGAGAGGCTCGCTACCCACTTTTCTTTGCTGTCCAAGTATTGTATGCGCACTATGTTAGGGGACGTGAATTTAACCACTCTGTACGGACCGTCGTAACGTGGGCCAATTTTGGCGGCGAATCCATCAGCTGCCTTGGATAGATGGTGTTGACGAAGTAGGACCAGGTCGCCGAGGGTAGGTTTCCACTCTCTACGTCGCAAATTTTAGTGCCGGCTTTGCTCATTGGTGGCTCGTTGCATGTTGTCCTTCGCTACCTTGAAGATCTCCTGAATATGCTTGGCCTTGTCCTCCGGTGTTCGGCTTTCCGTTGTGGGACCGGGGCTTAATTCATGGTAGAGCATTCTGGACAACCGCGGCTCGCGACCTTGCACTAAATACGCCAGGCCGTATCTGCTGCTTTCCGAGGGGCTCTAGTTGATTGGCAGATTGAGCTCCGGTAACAAGTCATCACAATTCCTCTGCTCTCCATCCAGGTATTGCACAATCATGGTTTTCACTGTCCTGTTAGCTCGTTTGGTAGTGTTCTGCTGAGGTGTATACGGTGCTAGTTGGATGTTGGAGTGTCATTGCCATCTGTTTGCAGAATACTTTGAATCCACGACTAGTGAACTGTGTGCCATTGTCACACACGAACGTCTGTGGGACTCCAAACCGTGCTAAGATACGTTCCTTAAAGGCCTTTTCCAACGTTGCCGTCGTCGCCTTCCAACTGACGCGTGCCAAAATTCGGTAAGCATCCACAGCGTCGCCTAATTATTTTCCTGCGTCGGCGTTGTCAGCGTCGGCAGCGTGTATCCAGCCATTGATCTGCATGTAAGTCAGCCAGGCTGCGCTGGTTCATTCTTCTCTGCCGCTGCTGCGCGTCGCATTATTCGGCATTGTTGGCAGCGCTTTGGCACGCTTCCAGAATGTTCTAATGCCTGCAGCCAGCTTTGTTGCTATGCATTTCGCGACGTCTATGCAAGTGTGCGTATGCGTGTGTGCCAATGCTGAGGCTGCTCTCCCTACGTCGCTCTCCGCGAAAAATGTTGAGGATAGCGTTAATAAGTTTTGCTCAAAAGTTTTAGATATTGAAGACTGGGTAACTGATCTAGAAAAATGTGCTGTTACGGTACAATGGAACAATTTGCAGTTATTTGTGTACGCCAACGAAACGAAAGGAGTCCGCATAAACTCCAATTGCTCTTCAAGTTGCCGTGGGGATATTAATCAAGGGGTTTATGCTGTTATGGCGGATGTCTGTTAAGACACTGACAATTTATGTCTGTATTCGCTGTAGATTTATGCCAATCACAGTGAGTTGTGTTGTGAGCGTGATGTACCATTGAAAGACTAAATGACGGCTGGTTTCATTGGCCATGTTGAGTATTTGTGTCTCAAACAATTCCAATCGTTTTGAGATAGTTCCTTCATTCGTTTCAAAATGTTTACAGTTGCATCTGTTACTGATGTTTGATTTTTCAGTAATGTCAACATGTAATTCTCGTTCGCCTTCACTTTCTCGATTGTTTGAGACATTTTCATTGCATAACTTGAGTCAAGGACTCCAAATAGGCACCTAGCGATATTTCCAATGATGTCCAATGGCGATCATCGATTTCTGTTGGGATTAAGAAATCCGTTTTCCATCTTGAGTTCCTCTTCGATGTGCTTAAAATGCTGATACATTGTTTCACAGGCCGAACTGGTCTGTTATTTTGAGGACAGTTCACCCACTCTTTCTGTCCACATTCTGTTCCACTCTCATGTCTTCACAACAGGTGCCAGATCATTATGCAATAATTTTCCATTCGGGTATGGTGAAGCGACTCGTTTCTATCCTTTCGAAGTATATCCTAGGTTTTGTACAAAATTGCGTTATATTTACTGATTTCGCAATTGCTAGCGGTGGTAATATCAGCAGTAACATTACTGTTGTGACTTGTGATGGTAGTCCGGATGTCTTGCGCCTTTTAGATACACTTTCCTTGGTAGGAGTGGAGTCTTCTTCTGGTTGTGATGCCCGTTTTTTTCTGGTAGCAGTAGGCACAGTCTCTTTGTATGATACCTCTTTGAGTTTTTAAATCAGCAAATCGCACTAGGTTATCTGGTCCATAGTATACCTTGTTGATTTTACCCATGGGCTATTGCATACTTGGAACGTTATCTTCCTTGACATTTGGCAGGGGTAAATGCCATTTATTTCGCTTTTGTAGTCCACTAATATATTGTGAGGACCATCTGGTCCAAAAATTATGACGGAGTTTTGACGAATGGTGCCATTGTTGACGAATTGTGGTTTTAGTTGGTTCACAGTGTACTTGGCTTACTAAAGAATGTCTCCTGGTGTGATTGCCTTTGATCATTGGGATCCGATGAATGTGGTGTTAGTGGCCTTGAGTTCAAAATGGCTACCACTTCCGCGATCACTGTGTTCAATTCTTCAAACGTGAGTGATTCCGTTTCCATATTTATTTTTAAAATACCTGTTGCTGATTTGACAGCTGCTTCACAATGTTCCTTTGAAGGGATGTGCCATTCAAGATCCAATTATTTTATTGGTAAATAGATCTAAGTTCCAACGGGTCGCAGTGCAGTTCTGTTCGTTAATTTCTTGTCAATCTTTCAATCATTTTCACAATTGGGTCATTGTATGGGGGCAAGATTTGGTGCTTTGCTGCCTCAGGAAGTCGAGAATTCTCCAAGCGCATATATGAAATGATATGTTTAAGCTTGCTGAATGAGTTGCTCTGATTCATGTTCTACAAGTCCTATTTACTTACAACAGTCAATTTCGGCGTTCTTTCCAAATTTGATTTCAAGGTAGACAACGGAATCGAAGCAATCCGAATCCTTCAAATCATAGCTTGATATGATATCTTCGCGGGGAAGTGTTTCCCTTATTTTGGTGTTGTTAGCACACCACTTCCCAAGTTTGAAGCCCGCTGATTTGAGTAGTATGTTGAGCTCCTGTTGCATTTGCATGACTTTTGGCAAAAGATCCTTTCTTGACCATGTTATAATATTCTCTTAACGCGTTTTGTTGCATATTTCGTATAATAAACATGCGCGCCTCTTCCAGTTCATGGAAGTGTAGCTGCGACGTTGCTGTTCGGTTTTTTGCTTGGCAGAAACGATGCATATATGCAATGATACGTTGAAGCCTGCTGAATGAAGTGCCGTGCTTCATGTTGTACAAGTCCTGTCCTATGGCAATGACACTTGCAACAGCCAAATTCTGCTTCCTTTCCAAATTTGATTCCAAGGTAGACAACGGAATCGAAGCAGTTTGTGTTGGCCATTGGGATGATGGACCGGATAAAAATATTGGACCGTAAAACTATAGTGAATGGCTCCGTAACTGGGCTGCCGATATTCCTCGTGATAGAACGTCAGCCGGGTTTTGAGTACTTGGTACGTGTCTCCATTGTCGTGGTAATGTTAATTCCTGAATTTTGGATATCCGATTTGCAACAAACGTATGGAAATTGTAGGATGGAGCCTTTATCCAGTACAAGACCACCTTTGAGTCACTCCAATAGTAAATTGGTCTTGCAACATCTAGATTGAATTCAATCTTCACTTTTTCCGCAAGCTCAGCTCCAACTGAAGATGCGCTTAGTTCCAATCGTGGAATTGTAGATAGCTTAATGGGAGCTGATTTGGCACATATTAGTTGGACAGTCACACGTTTATTTCTGTGTAATGCTCGCACATACACGGCTGCTTTCTTTGATAAAGGAACCTGGCCATTATACACGTTTCTGGGGATCTTTATTTTATTGAAAAGCTGAAGATCCTCCTTGTATGCAACATATGCCAGGGAGTCCCATAATTGGTTTTTGTCAAGGACAAATAGCGAATTAATCTTTCAGCTTCTGCAGAACGATTTGGCTTCAAATACCACACATTTTGAATTGTGGGTAATGAAGTTTCATGAATCATTTTTAAAAATAAGTCATGGAATTGTTGCAATTTTAAATAATCGCCATCGAATTTGGGTATAGCGACTTTCGGTAATTGCAACGCTGAATTTTGGTTGCTCTGTGATGATGAGCTCGTTGCCTCAGCACTGTTGAACTCCTAAGACAGCTGTTTCTGCTGATGTAAAATTGTCCAAGCTATAGCACAAATCTATAGTATTCTCAAAATCCCTATAAATCTCATTATGAATCGAAGTTATCTGATTCCATAAGTTCTCTATAACTTGTTTATGAGAAGTGTGCGAGATCTGAGTCATTATTCTGGATAATGAACTCAGCATATTATTTTGTTGCCGTATGAGAGGCCCAATGCGACTTGTATTATTTAAATTTGTTGTCTCAGCACTGTTTGCTGCTTGAACTCTTAAGACAGCTGTTTCAGCTGATGTAAAATTATCTAAGCTATAGCACAAATCTACAGGATTTTCAAACTCCATTCCATAAGTTTTCTATTACTTTTTTATGACAAGTGTGCGAGATCTGAGTCATTATTCTGGATAATGAACTCAGCAGTGACATATGTAGATACAATATTAAGATCAAGATCGAGATCTCTCTCTATTTACATAAGAGCCAAAAGCTCAATGAGTCCAAAGTCCAATTAATAAAAGCTCAAAACCGAGGTTTGCTTAACGTCATCAGAACATAGGATAAGCTGTCTAAATTTGTACTTCGTAGCTTCGTGTTTATTAAATAAAGTTATATATTTTTTTGATTAACTAATACCCGAATTATGTTATTGGCGCAGCCGGTAGGATACAAGTAATAAATATCCTCGTAATCGAAATCGTCCTTTTTTTAATCCATTGTAAAGAAATCCTTGTACGACCAAGGAATTTCTAGGATTCGAGCACGCAAATTTGCCGCGGCAAGGAAACGGTTAAAACATTACAATTTTGGAAAAACTATTATTTTGATATCCGCCAAAGAACCTAAGCGTGTGCGATACTTAACCCAATTATCAGTCGTGGCCCATATTTAAATGTGCGACCGCCACCAAAGATGATTGCTATTACAAAGAAAACCGCGCAAAACACCAAACAGTGTTCAACCAAAAAAATAGATCCTCTGGACTATTTGAACACCTGTAAATAAAGAGCTTATTTCTGGGCTTTACAAATCATTTAATTTATCCCTGTAAACGTAAGTCTCTTACAATTCAACAAAAGTGACAATTTAAACAAAAACCTGAAGTGACAACTGCCAACAAAATGAGACAGACAGTCAGTGGGTCCTACATTTGGAGCAATTTTGCGAGATGCAGACCTCCGGATCCGCACAACGAGTGTCGCAGCTGACAGCAGCCACAACCTGGGGAGAGTTAAGGAGCGCCCTCATCGACGAATTTAAAACCCAAACTCCGTATGAAGAACTTCTACGACGTCTCTATAATACCAACTTTAATAATAGTATCCGTAAGTTTGTTGAAGACCTAGAGTATAAATCTTTTGTAATATCCAATAAATTAATGTTAGAAAATCAGGCCCAGAACACTATATTGTATACTAATGCAATGAATGATACTATTAAAGACGTTATTACAAAAAAAATTACCGGACAGAATTTTTATGACATTAGCACGATATGACATTAAAACAGTTTCAAAACTAAAACAAGTAGCTCAACGCGAAGGATTGTACGAAAATGGTTATAACGAACGTAATAACCAAAACAATGACAATTCCAAAACGAACAAAAACAAACAAAAACACAAAGCAATTCAAGCAATGAAAACCGTGGAAAGGGAAATAATCAGAATTATTACCCTACTCTAAATTACTCAAATAACGCTAACCCAAATCATAAACCAAAAGAAAATGCTGAAGCATTACAAAAGGAATTCAAACAAAATCTTGATCAAGCTAGATCACAAAACCCAATGAACTACCAAACTCAGAGTCAAAGAGAACCCCCACAAAAAGAGAGAGAAACTAGTGGCCACTTTAAGATGGAAACATCAGAAAATTTTCATCAAGCAGCCTCGGTCAACGAAGAACCAATTCCTTCATCAGACTAGTTATGAATGAACAAAATTTTAACTGTGTAATTGACACAGGTTCATCCATAAATCTAATGAAACAAAACTTTTTAAAATTTCCTATAAAACCTTGCCAATTGAACGTACAAACAATAAATGGTATTGTTCAATAAAAAGAATTTCAACCCAAAAATTGACATTACACTCGAATGCCTTTTGGATTGAAAAAAACCCCCCAGCAACATTAAGAATTTTTAATTCTGACACTAACCATGAAAACAAATTAACCAGATTTGAAGTAATACTTTACACTTATAACCATAAAACCAAACATAATTCAACTGGTAGAACACCAGCAGATATTTTCATTTACGCAGGAACACCTGAATATGATACACAGCTAAATAAGAAAAGACAAAAAGAAAGACTTAATGAAAAAAGAACCGAATTTGAAATAGATATTAGATATAGGGAATCACCTTTAGTAAGAAATATAACACAAATAGATGAAAAACATTATGAAGAAGAAAACAGAGGTAGAAAAATAACACACCATAAATCAAAATATAAAAGAAAGAAAGTAACTAATGAAAGTAAATATGATAATTCCAGATAAACTAATAACCCGAATCAAGATGATAACTCCTCATAATTTAACAACTATAATTATAACACTCATGCTACTCAACTTTCTATGGCCAATAAAAGGTCAAAATTTGGAAATCAACCCAATTAACTCCAAAAACGGATATCTTATATTTCAAACAGGAACAATCAATTTACCTATAAAATACGAATACCACTATTTAACTATTAATATAACAAAAACTGAAGAAACTTATAATAATTTAATGAAAGAAACGAAAGAATTCGAACCGTTAATAAAAATACAGTACTTAACAGAAAAACTGGACAGAGAAATGAACGGCTTAAGACTAGAAAAACGAAATAAATGAGGACTTGTAAATTTTATGGGGACATTTTATAAATACCTTTTCGGAACTTTAGATCAAGAAGACAAAGAAGAATTACAGTCAAAAATAGATAACCTTTCAGAAAATAGTGTTCATGCCAATGAACTTAATGAAGTAATAAAAGCTGTTAACAAAGGAATAGAAGTAATGAACAGCCTAAGTATCATACATGAGGCAGAGCGACGACTCGAATTACTAATTTTCAACCTACAAGAATTCACAGAGTATGTTGAAGACATTGAGGTAGGTATGCAATTAACCAGGCTTGGTATATTCAACCCTAAATAACTAAAATATGACTCATTAAAACATTTAAACGCTGAAAAAATAATAAATATTAAAACATCAACTTGGCTAAAAACAACTACTAACGAAATTTAAATTATTTCCCATATTCCACGCGAAATTATAAATACTGCACTATACGACATTATTCCATACCCTGACGAAAACAAAGACATTTTGACCGAAACTATACATGACACTTACTACTTACAGAACAATAAAGCATTCATAGCAACCAATAAAAATCTAGTTATGAACAAATGTATTACTGGAATATTAAAGCAAGATAAAAAAGAATGTAGATATTCAAAATCACAAAAAAATTATGAAATCAAGTATGTAGAACCAAACATTATGTTAACATGGAACTTACCGAAAATTGTATCAACCGAGAAATTATTATCGAAGAAACAATATGATAAAAGCTATAAATTGTTCAATCCAATTAGATGAAATTTAAATAACTAATACTATACTAGATTACTCACAAACTGTCTACATAAATAGTGATATAACCAAACTAGAACCATTGTCATATGTCCAAACTAAAAAAATTATCCAACAACAAACAAAATTCTACAACACAACAACTTTAACAATTATTTTAATCATACTTATATTATACATTATCTTTAAATATAAAAATATTCCACAAAAAATTATTGTTAATTATAAGAACAAAAAAGAATCAACCCCAAACATACAATCAAATATTCAAAATGATACACAAACTAAAACCATTACCGATAGTTCCTTAGGTACACAGCTGGCAACAAAAAGAAGTTATTGATCGTTGTAAATTGCGTAAAAGTCTATAACACTAACTTCTCGTGGGTTTTTTATTTCTGGTGTTAATTCAAAAAGTAATTTTGTTGGTATACGTTCTGTATTTGCAATGTTGGTTCCCAGCTTCAAGCTGAGATAACGCGCAACGTTTGGTTCTCAACTACCAGCGGTCACCCTTAATATTGTAAACATTAAATCCTCAGTCGACGGAACTTTTATTATTATTTATTAAGCAGATATCTGTTAGTCTTAAGTTAATCATCAACAAAGCAAGTTGTCGTGAATTTAAAAATCTCTCTTCGTCTTTTGTGTCAACGTTACCGTTAGAGTGTGTCGCGATATTTATTGGACTCATCTACACATCGATTATCTTATTGGCGAAGCCGGTATGATAGCATTAAATTGTGGATCCTGATGCAATAACTAAGTTATTAATTCTTATCCCTTTTACTGTTATCCGATAACAACTAACGCAAAGGCAACCCAAGCGACGGTTGATATCGCGTCAAGTTTTAATAGAACCTCGACAGTGACGTGTACACCAGAAATTCGCGTATTGCCAAAGCCACGGTAGTTAAAAAACAAACTTGAAAATAATTCAAGAAGACGCAATAGAATTCGGAGAGAAAATAAATCCAGGTTTACCTTGTTGTCTCAAATTCATTCGAAAAAGCTATCTGTGCAAAAAAATTAAACAAACTAGATATATAAGTTATAAACTAAGTGAGCATTAACGAACATTAGTGATACTAAAAATGAAAATTATTCAAAAAAAATTAAACAATTAAGATAAATAAAAACGTTCATAAAACAAGTGAAAAAATATAAAATTAAACAAACTTCAGCATAACAAAGTCAAAATGGAAGGAGGAGCAGCAGCCATATCAACCCTTTCAAGGGATACATAAAAGCTCTCTACACATTTGTCAATCGAATTGATTATATCTTGGCATTATTATCTTCGGAAACAACTAGTGTTCAACTATAAAACACAGACGAACAACACCTCATTATTCTGGAGGAACTTGAGGAACACACCATTTAAGGGGAACGTTCGAGAATTTCTGGAGGAAGCTGAACAACGCAGGCGTACTTTAATGAGTAAGCTAGAACTAGAAAATAATATTGACGAAAAATCACTGTATTCGAGGTTAATTAAAATTAGTATTGACGATTTGATTCAAAAGTTTCCAACTAACATCTGCATTAGAATTATAAATTGCGAAATTCCCGATTTAAGATCGCTTATAAAATTATTGCAAGAAAAAAGTCTTTATGATCAACCTTGCCAAAATTTTAAGTCCAATAAAACAAAACAAGAAAAAGATTTGCAGCCACTCCCAACCAATCCTAATTTTCAAAATTTCCAACATTTCTTCAACCAAATAACACACCATATGTTTCATATCTAAATCATCCACCATTTTATCAACATTCATTTCATCCATTACAACAACATTACAATATGCCTTACACTAACAATTACTTACCTCGACCATTACAATCCGTACCAAATCCTACAAGACCAGTACAATTTCCACCTAGACATTTTCTTCAAAATTTATTTGACCAAACCCGTTTTGGACAAGTTCAGAGTGCCACAGAGTGCTCCGATTAATAAAACACCTGGTGTTTCATGTCTACCAATGAAACGCTCTAGAAAGTGGACAGAGTAAAATTAGCGTAGATCAGGAAGCTAGGTATAAAGAAGAATTGAATTTTCAAGAATATTTACAACAAGAATATTACAATTAATATGCTACTTATCCACAATCCCATCAAGATTACGGATATCCTCAAAACTTTGATTATGCCGGAACTTCTACACTAGTAGTCGAAAAAGAAACTGAATAGTGTAACAAAATAGAACTCGATCAAGCCGCAAATTTTACGTCAACAGCCACGGAAACCAACAATTCATAACAAGTACGATAGGCAACAGTCGATTGAGCCGACTGTAAAAGACCTCGTACTCCCATAGTAATGCGCATTTGTATTTAATTTGAATTAAATTTTTATAACGAAATTTAAAAATTAAAATTTATATGTATATTTTTAATTGATATTTAAACAAGTAAGAAAGGCTACAGTCGATCGAGCCGACTGTAAAAGACCCCATACTCCCACAGTAATGCGCATTTGTATTTAATTTGAATAAAAATTTCATAACGAAATTTAAAAATTAAAATTTTTATGAACAAATTAAATTTATATTTAAAAATAATTTAATTGGCAATTCTCATTGCCAGCATTCGGACCTACGATCCTCACGCAACGATTTCACATCGCGCCGTAACTCTACCATTCGCACCACGCGCTACTTTCAAACATGTTCCGCTTATTCGCATTTACATGTTATACATACAAGTACACACTCGTTTGAAATTATGTGTATGCACATATGTATGTATGCGTGCCTAGCACTGTTCGGCACGGCAGCGTCGCAGCGTCTGCGAGCAGCGCTGACGTCACACAGGCGGCGAAATTGCAGCTAAATTACATAAACTTTCTAACCTTCCAACTTTTTTGTTAATGGACGGATTTTACCGCCGCTTGGAGGATAGTTTGATATGATATTCCTCTTCACGAATAATTAATTACAAACACTGTACTATTTGATTAAATCCTGGTTTGAAATTTAAAAAGTTTTGTAGCTTATATGAGAAAAGGAGGCGTGACAGCTCAAAATTTTGAATGACATTGCATTAATGTTATTGGCCTAAAACTACATTTTTTTTCGAGGTGTGTCTGGTTTTTTGCTCATTGCGGGGGGCGGTAAGGGGCGTGCAAAAATTT
Source organism: Drosophila dunni (assembly GCA_018152125.1). NCBI lineage: Eukaryota > Metazoa > Arthropoda > Insecta > Diptera > Drosophilidae > Drosophila > Drosophila dunni. The sequence goes on from JAECXC010003104.1 coordinate 21,417, forward strand.
TAAATAAACTTAATCTGCCTGACTTAATAACGGACTTTCATTATAAATTTGGTGGCTCTAGCTTTTGTAGTTTAAAAGATCCAGGTGTTCATACGGACGGACGGACAGACAGACAGACGGACATTGCTATATCGACTCGGGTGTTGATGCTGATCAAGAATATATATACTTTATGGGGTCGGCCACGTCTCCTTCTGCCTGTTACGCACATTTCGCTTCTGACAAACCTAATAGACCCCTCTACTCTTTTTTAGAGTACTGGGTCTAAAAAAATGATCGTTTCCTCCAAAAACATATTCATGAGTAGTAGTAAATTGCTTTTACACAAATTTTCTTAAGATTATAATCAAATTATGGCAGAATTTTGCTTTCACAAGCCCAAGCAATAATAGACTACAAATTTCAAACAGTAACTTTATTCAAAAAAAAATATAAACTAATTAATGATTTTCCAATTAAAAATCAAACTCATTTTTTAGCCAGTCCAACTTTTGAAGCTAAAGAATATAATAATAGTCTTCAGAAAATGTAAAAACAGAATTACTCAAGAATTCAATTCTTGTTCGATTAGATCATTTAAACAATGAAGAGAAATCAAAATTAAAACATTTATTAAAAACTTATCAACATATTAAATTTCAAGAAGGAGATCAACTCAGTTTCAGTAACCAAGAAAAACATAATATTAACACTACTCATAACTCTCCTAGTTATCCTCAGGCTTGTGAACAAGAAATTGAAAACCAAATCCAAGAAATGTAAGTACAAGGTATCATAAAACCCAGAAAATCCAGTTACTGCAGTCCAATATGGATTGTTCAAAAAAAAAGACGCATCGGGTATACAAAAGTTTAGAATATTAATCGACTGTAAAAAACTAAACGAGGTATCTATTAATGACAGATACTCAATACCAAACATGGACAAATTTCTAGGAAAGCTAGGTAGATGTAACTATTTTACCACACTTGACTTTGCAAAAGGTTTCCATCAGCTGGAAATGCATCCAGCTGCAACACAAACAAAAGCTTTTTCAACCAAAAATGGTCATTATGAATATTTTCCTATGCCATTTGGTTTAAAAAATGCTCCTGCAACTTTTCAGCGTTACATGAATAATTTGTTGCGACATTTGGACGATATTATCGTTTTCTCCACATCCCTAGAAGGACATCTACATTCACTGCAACTAGTTTTCCACAAGCTTTCTGAAGCTCATCTTAAACTTCAACTTGATAAATGTGAGTTTCTTAGCCAAGAAACTACTTTTCTTGGACGTATCATAACTAAGGACGGTATATAAACCAATCCTGAAAATATCAAAAATACCCAGTTCCAAGACAAGAACAAAGAAATTAATGGTTTTCTTGGGTTATTATAAAAAATTCATTCCCAATTGACCATCAAACGTTATGTTGGTTATACAAAATGAAAGAGCCAAATTCAAAATTAACTCGACGCTTTATCTCGAGTAAAATTGGCTAACCTAATTGATTAAATATGTGCATTAATGCGTTTTTGCATTCTATCCAATTTTTAGTTGTGATTTGTTCGAGAGTAGCGAGTTTTGAATAAATGTCTATGCAGCTTTAGATAATGTTTACCTTCTGATGAATAAATGTCTGTTACGAATTTATCTGGTTTTGGGGGTAATATTCATTGCCATTTCTGTATTTCGATGTTCGGTTTTCGCTAAATTGCAGATATGACATTCGTTAATGTTTTGGGTTAATAATTGACTATTGGGGAAACAATAAGTTTCACCGAAAATTTTTTTCGTATTTTGAATGCCTGGATGTAGTAATTTTCCATGCGTCTTGAGAATGAGTTCTTTGAACTCTGCGTATGAATTTATATTTTTCACTATCTATAAACAACGCACTAGACTTGGTGCAAAAATGATCAATCAAATATTGTTAAGCTTTTTCTATTGCCATATTATGTGATGTGGATTATTGATTTTTTGAAATAATTTTCTTTTCTTTTGTTTGGAATGCCTTTAGAAAATATTATTTGTCTTTTAAATGTGTTAATTGGTTTTTCGGTGATAAAAATTCAGTTACTATTGTGTTCATCAGAACTATGCTGTGTTTCTTCTCCAAAATAAGCTTGTTCTATTTTTACTCAAGATAAAGAGTCAGCTATGTGATTTTCCTTTCCTTTTATATATTTAATGTCAAAGTCATATTCTGATAATGTAACTTTCCATCGAGTTATTTTTGAATTTGGCTCTTTCATTTTGTATAACCAACATATCGGTTCAACTAATGTAACTAAGTGGGTGTCCGTTTTGAGAAAGTACAGCTCCAAGTGCTATGTTACTTGCGTCTGTAGTTAATACGAATTTACTGTTAAAATCTGGTATTTTTAAAATGTGATCATTGGAAATAAGTTGTTTTAATTTTTCAAAGTCTTCTACGTATTCTGGATTTTGTATGTCGATTTTTGCATTTTTTTTTAGAACTGATGTCATTGGCTAGGCTTTGTCTGCAATTAGAATTATTAATGCAACGTTGAAAAGTTGCAGGATCATTTTTAAACCAAATGGCATACTAAGATATTCATAATGACCATATTTGGTTGAAAAAGCTGTTTTATGTATTGCATCTGGATGCATTTCCAGCTGATGGAAACCTTTTCCAAGGTCAATTGTGGTAAAATAGTTACATCTACGTTGCGAGGATGTCTAGCTGATGGAAGTCCTCCCGTCCTGTAAGATAATCTAAAACAGACAATCTATACATTTTATCAATCAGTACACATACGCGCATAATTTAGACCTCTACTTAAAAAAACAACTAAGAAAGGCTACAGTCGATCGAGCCGACTGTAAAAGACCCCGTACTCCCATAATAATGCGCATTTGTATTTAATTTGAATTAAAATTTTATAACGAAATTTAAAAATTAAAATTTATATGTACATTATGATTTGATATTTAAAAAAAATAAAATTAGCAATTCTCATTGTCAGCATTCGACCCTACGACCCTCAGACAAAGATTTCACAACGCACTCTACCAGTTGCACCACGCGCCTCTTTCAATAAAATTCCGATTATCAGCATTTACATGTTATACATACAAGTACACACTCTTTTGAAATTATGTGTATGCACATATGCGTGCCTAGCACTGGTCGCCGCTGGTCGGCACGGCAGCGTCGCAGCGTCTGCGAGCAGCGCTGACGTCACACAGGCAGCGAAATTTCAGCTAAATTACATAATTTTTCTAACGTTCTAACTTTTCTATTAATAGACGGATTTTATCGTGGGAGAACGGGATTTTTGTGGGAGTACGGGGTCTTTTACAGTCGGCTCGATCGACTGTAGCCTTTCTTACTAGTTTGTGACTGTTAATGGCCCGTTACTTGTGTGAATGTGACACTCAGTATCATAAACATTTAGATTGAAAAAATTGGATGTCATCATATATACTGTGGAACCGGTATCTATAAGGAATTTTACAACTTTTCCATTATGGGTAATTTTTATGAATTGTTGGTTTCCGAGGCTCCGAGGATCGATTTCTATCTTGTTACACTGTTCAGTTTCTTTTTCGACTACTAGTGTAGAAGTTTCGGCATAATCAAAGCTTTGAGGATATCCGTAATCTTGATAGGATTGTGGATAAGTAGCATATTGATTGTAATATTCTTCTTAATTCCTTGTTTCCTGATCTACTCCACTTTCTAGAGCGTTTCATTGGTGGATATGAAACACCAGGTGTATTATAAATCAGTGTATAGTGTCACTCTGAACTTGTCCAAAACGGTTTTGGTCAAATAAATTTTGAAGGTGTTGTCTAGGTGGAAATTGTACTGGTCTTGTCGGATTGGGTACGGATTGTAATGGTCGAGGTAAGTAGTTGTTAGTGTAAGCCATGTTGTAATGTTGTTGTAATGGATGAAATGGTTGTTGATAATATGGTGTATTATTTGGTTGAAGAAATATTAGAAATTTTTGAAAATTGGGAATGGATGGGAGTGGCTGTAAATCTTTTTCCTGTTTTGTTTTAGTGGAGTTAAAATTTTGGTAAGGTTGATCATAAAGATTTTTTTCTTGCAATAAATTTGTAAGCGATCTTAAATCGGGAATTTCGCAATTTATAATTCTAATGCAGATGTTAGTAGGTAACTAGTTTTAATTTACCGCGAATACAGTGTGTTTTCGTCAATATAATTCTCTAGTTCTAGCTTACTCATTAAAGTACGCCTGCGTTGTTCAGCTTTCTCCAGAAATTCGCAAACGTTCCCCTTAAATGGTGGGCTCCTGAAGTCCTCCAGAAGGATGTTCATCTGGGTTTAATAGTTGAGCACTAATTGTTTCCGAAGATCTGTCCAGATGTTGAGATTATTTATGTCAAGGGATAGCATAGCATCGGTACTGATGAAACGCTCCACGAGGCCAAATATGATCGATTGTTGACGTATATCGATGGTGTTGTATATTGCCAAGATGTTATCAATTCGATTGACAAACGTGCAGAGAGCTTATCTGTCTCCTTGAATTTTTCAACATCTTTTAGTTGATTTATTACTTGTGCCATGCTGGCATCGGAAAGGGTTGATATGGCTGCTGCTCCTCCTTCCATTTTGATTTTATTATGCTGAAGTTTGTTTAATTTTTTCACTTTTTTTATTTAAGTTGTTATTTTTCTTAATTGTTTAATTTTGTTTGAATGATTTTCACTTTTATTATAACTAATGTTCATTAAGGCTCACTTAGTTTATAACTCATACTATATCTAGTTTGTTTAATTTGTTTGCACAGATAGCACTTTCGAATGTTTTTGAGATAACAAGGTAAATCTGGATTTATTTTCTCTCCGAATTCTATTGCGTCTTCTTGAATTATTTTCCAGTTTGTTTTTGAACTACCGGGGCTTTGGCAATACTCGAATTTTGGGTGTACACGTCACTGTCGAGGTTTTATTAAAACTTGACGTGATATTAACCGTCCCTGAGGTTGCTTTTGCGTTAGTTGTTATTATCGGATAACAGTAAAAGGGATAAGAATTAATAACTTAGTTATTGCATCAGGATCCACAATTTAATGCTATCATACAGGCTTCGCCAATAAGATAATCGATGTGTAGATAAGTCCAATAAATATCGCGACACACTCTAACGGTAACGTTGACACAAAAGACGAAGAGAGATTTTTAAATTCACGACAACTTGCTTTGTTGATGATTAACTTAAGACTAACAGATATCTGCTTAATAAATAATAATAAAAGTTCCGTCGACTGAGGCTTTAATGTATACAATATTGAGGGTGACCGCTAGTAGCTGAGAACCAAACGTTGCACGTTATCTCAGCTTGAAGCTGGGAACCAAAATATGCTGATTATGCGATTTGCAATCGATGCTGATCGATTGGGGGAGATGCGCCGGCTAGACGGCTCTATGTTTACAATTGCCGAATTTATTTACAAGTGAAGCTTGAGAATGTTTATAATAGGGGGATATGGAATTCAGTGTTTAGATTAAGCTATGTATTATTGTAATGTATAATAATTCGGTGTTTAAATTATTGTTATGTATAGTGTATATATAATCAGAATGAATATTACACTTCCCTCTCCTTAAGAGGCGAGCCTGTGAATCAAGGTGAGACTGAAGGGTAAAGTTTTGGTAAAGCTGACTGTATCATCTCGATAACTGTATATTCTTGTTGTTGTTCCTGTGATTGAACTGATTGCGGTGTATCTTTAGACCCCGTATTCTAAAAAAGAGAAGAGGGATCTATTAGGTTTGTCAGAAGCGAAATGTGCGTAACAGGCAGAAGGAGGCGTGGCCGACCCCATAAAATATATATATTCTTGATCAGCATCAACAGCCGAGTCGATATAGCAATGTCCGTCTGTCCGTCTGTCTGTCCGTCCGTCCGTATGAACACCTGGATCTTTTAAACTACAAAAGCTAGAGCCACCAAATTTATAATGAAAGGCCGTTATTGTCTTACGCAGGTTAAGTTTATTTCAAATTTTTGCCACGCCCCTTACCGCCCCCGCAATGAGCAAAAAACCAGACACACCTCGAAAAAAATGTAGTTTTTGGCCAATAACTCAGTAACTATGGCACTTAGGAACACCATTTCTGGTTGCTAGAGTTGCTAGAGACAGCCTTAATGCAATGTCATTCAAAATTTTGGCCTGCCACGCCCCCCTTTTCTCATAAAAGCTAAAAAACTTTCAAAATTTCAAGCTCAAAATTTGCAGGATTTAGGGCATTTAGTCAAATAGTACAGTGTTTATAATTAATTATATTAGAGGAATATCATATCAAACTATATTCCAAGCCGCGTTAAAATCCGTCAATTAACAAAAAAGTTATTAGGTTAGAAAGTTTATGTAATTTAGCTGCAATTTCGCCGCCTATGTGACGTCAGCGCTGCTCGCAGACGCTGCGTCGCTGCGACGCCGCCGTGCCGACCAGTGCTAGGCACGCATACATACATATGTGCATACACATAATTTCAAACGAGTGTGTACTTGTATGTATAACATGTAAATGCGAATAAGCGGAACATGCTAGAGTTACGGCGCGATGTGAAAACGTTGTCTGAGGGTCGTGGGTTCGAATGCTGGCAATGAGAATTGATAATTTAATTTTTTTTAAATATCAATTTAAAATATACATATAAATTTTAATTTTTAAATTTCGTTATAAAATTTTAATTAAAATTAAATACAAATGCGCATTATCATGGGAGTACGGGGTCTTTTACAGTCGGCTCGATCGACTGTAGCCTTTCCCTACTTGTTTTTTCTTTCTTTTTAAATTGTGTTTTGGTATAATGTGTGGTTTTGTAGTAATTTGGTAATGATCGGGGTCTGTTTAAAGAACATTTTAATTGTCTTTAAATGGATTTTCTAATTTTCCTTTTTGTAAAGGTCCCTTTCTGTATCTTGTATCTATTTTAAATTCTTGTCGGTCACTGTTAATTTCGTTTATTATTATTTTTTTTTTTTTGTCTTGTGTATCTACAGTTGGTTGTCCTGCATATAAGAATATGTGTGCGGGAGTTTGTCCAATGGTGTAATTTTTAGTTTAATGATTGAAAATATAAAGGATAGTTTCCATTTTGGTGAGTTTGTTCTCTTCATCATTAAGAGTATTTATAGTTCTAATTTTTTCATTAATAGTTTTGTGTAGTCTTTCTATCTGTCTGCTTTTAATAATATTGGTTTACCTAACTGATGCATATTTTCGCATTAATGCGTTTTTGCATTCTATCCAATCTTTAGTTGTGATTTGATAGTGTTTACCTTCTGATTAATAAATGTCTATTATGAATTTATCTCGACAATGTTCTGGTTTACGGGTAATTTCTCATTTGCATTTCTGTATTTCGATGTTCGGTTTTCGATAAATTGCAGATATGACATTCGTTAATAATGTTTTGTGTTAATAATTGACTATTGGGGAAATAATAAGTTTCACCGAAAAGTTTTTTTGTTTTTTGAATGCCTAGATGAAGAAGTTTTTCATGCGTCTTGAGAATGAGTTCTTTGAACTCTGCATATGAATTTATATTTTTTAGAAGAATAAGGCTTCTGAGAATCTTAGTATGGTTTGGATTGATAATGTCTTTGTGTGCGTTTTGAATAATTTCAAAATCGGCATCACTATCTATAAACAACGCACTAGACTTGGTGCAAAAGTGATCAATGAAATATTGTTTAGCTTTCTCTATTGTCAAATTATCATAAGTGATGTGGATTATTAGTTTTTTGAAATAATTTTCTAGTTTTTATGTTTGGAATGCCTTTAGAAAATATTATTAGTTTTTTAAATGTGTTAATTGGTTTTACGGTGATAAAAATTAAGTTACTATTGTCTTCATCAGAACTATGCTGTGTTTCTTCCAAGTGCTCCAAGTGCTATGTTACTTGCGTCTGTAGTTAATACGAATTTACTATTAAAATCTGGTATTTTTAAAATGGGATCATTGGAAATAAGTTGTTTTAATTTTTCAAAGGCTTCTACGTATTCTGGATTTTGTATATCGATTTTTGAATCTTTTTTTAGAACTGTTGTCATTGGTTTGGCTATGTCTGCAAAATTGGGAATGAATTTTCTGTAATATCCGGTTAACCCAAGAAAACCTTTAATTTCTTTGGTCTTTTTTGGAATTGGGTATTTTTGAATAGCCTTGATTTTTTCAGGATTGGGTTTTATTCCGTAATTAGTTATGATATGTCCAAGAAAAGTAGTTTCTTGTTTAAGAAACTCGCATTTATCAAGTTGAAGTTTAAGATTAGCTTCAGAAAGCTTTTCGAAAACTAGTTGTAGTGAATTTAGGTGTTCTTCTAGGGATGTGGAAAAAACGATAATATCGTCTAAATACACCAAACAATGCTTGTTTAATAATGGTCGCAACACATTATTCATGCAACGTTGAAAAGTTGCAGGAGCATTTTTTAAACCAAATGGCATACGAAGATATTCATAGTGATCCTTTTGGTTGAAAAAGCTGTTTTATGTATTGCATCTGGATGCATTTCCAGCTGATGGAAACCTTTTGCAAGGTCAATTGTGGTAAAATAGTTACATCTACCTAGCTTTCCTAGAATTTCGTCCATGTGTGGTATTAGGTATCTGTCATTAATAGTTACCTCGTTTAGTTTCCTATAATCGATTCCTATTCTAAACTTTTGTTTACCCGATGCATCTTGTTTTTTTGGAACAATCCGATTTGGACTGGAGTTGGTGAAATTACTGGTTTTTATGATACCTTGTTCTAACATCTCTTGGATTTGGTTTTCAACTTGTTGTTCATAAGCCTGAGGATAACTGTACGGTTTAGAGTAAAAGGGAGAGTTATGAGTAGTGTTAATATTATGTTTTTCTTGGTTACTTAAACTGAGTTGATCTCCTTCTTGAAATTGAATATGTTGATAAGTTGTTAATAAATGTTTTAATTTTGATTTCTCTTCTTTGTTTAAATGATCTAATCGATAAAGATTTGAATTCTTGAGTAATAACAATTAATAATTCTAATGCAGATGTTAGTTGGTAAGTTTTGAATCAAATCGTCAATGCTAGTTTTAATTAACCGCGAATACATTGTTTTTTCGTCAATATTATTTTCAAGTTCTAGCTTACTCATTAAAGTACGCCTGCGTTGTTCAGCTTCCTCCAGAAATTCTCGAACGTTCCACTTAAATTGTGTGTTCCTCAAGTCTTCCAGAAAAATGTGGTGTTGTTTGTCTGGGTTTTATAGTTGAGCACTAGTTGCTCCCGAAGATCTGTCCAGGTGTTGAGATTATTTATGCCAAGGAATAGCATAACATCGGTACTGATGCAACGCTCCACGAGGCAAAATATGATCGATTGTTGACGTGCATCATTGGTGTCGTATGATGCCAAGATGTAATCAATTCGATTGACAACATGTTTTAGTTGATTTATTACTTGTGCCATGCTGGCATCGGAAAGGGTTGATATGGCTGCTGCTCCTCCTTCCATTTTGATTTTATTATGCTGAAGTTTGTTTAATTTTATATTTTTTCACTTTTTAGACCCCGTACTCTAAAAAAGAGAAGAGGGATCTATTAGGTTTGTCAGAAGCGAAATGTGCGTAACAGGCAGAAGGAGGCGTGGCCGACCCCATAAAATATATATATTCTTGATCAGCATCACAAGCCGAGTCGATATAGCAATGTCCGTCTGTCCGTCTGTCCCTCTGTCTGTCCGTCCCTCCGTATGAACACCTGGATCTTTTAAACTACAAAGGTAGAGCCACCAAATTTATAATGAAAGTCCGTTATTAAGTCAGGCAGGTTAAGTTTATTTCAAATTTTTGCCACACCCCTTACCGGCCCCGCAACGAGCAAAAAACCATACACACCTCGAAAAAAAATGTATTTTTAGGCCAACAACTCAGTAACTATGGCACTTACGAACACCTTTTCTGGTAAGCATGTTGCTAGAGACAGCCTTAATGCAATGCCATTCAAAATTTTGAGCTGTCACGCCCCCTTTTCTCATATGAGCTAAAAAAACTTATAAACTTCATACCAGGATTTTAGGTATTTAGTCAAATAGTACAGTGTTTATAATTAATTGTTCGTGTAGAGGAATATCATATCAAACTATCCTTCAAAATCCGTCCATTAACAAAAAAGTTAGAAGGAATGTAATTTAGCTGAAATTTCGCTGCCTGTGTGACGTCAGCGCTGCTGCGAATAAGCGGAACATGCTTGAAAGTGGCGCGTGGTGCGAATAGTAGAGCTGCGGCGCGATGTGAAATTGTTGCCTGAGGGTCGTAGGTTCGAATGCTGGCAATGAGAATTGCTACTTTAATTTTTTTTTAAATATCAATTCAAAATATACATATAAATTTTAATTTTTAAATTTCGTTATACAATTTTAATTCAAATTAAATACAAATGCGCATTACTATGGGAGTACTTAGTCTTTTACAGTCGGCTCGATCGACTGTAGCCTTTCTTAATTGTTTTATTTAAGTTTTTATATTTCTTAATTGTTTAATTTTTTTTGAATAATTTTTACTTTTAGTACCACTAATGTTCGTTATTGCTGACTTAGTTTATAACTTACATAATTAGATATTTGATGTGTAATCGAATCAAATAAATTCCGCGACACACTCTAACGGCAACGTTGATGTAAAAAAAAGACGAAGCGAGATTTTAAACTCACAACTTGTTTTATTGATCATCAACTTAAGACTAACAGATATTGGTTTAATAAATGATAAAGAAAGTTCTGTTGAATGTTTACATTATGGAGGTCACCGCTGGTTGCTGGGAACCAAGCGTTGCTCGTTATCTCGGCTTAAGCTGGGAACAAAAATTATGCTGACTATGTGAATTGCAATCGATGCTGATCGATTGGGGAGATGCGCCGGCTAGACGGCTCTTTGTTTACAATTGTTGAATTTATTCTCAAGTGAAGCTTGGGAATGTTTATAATTGGGAGTTGAATTTTTTCTCAAGTGAAGCTTGGGAATGTTTATAATTCGGGATATGGAATTCTGTATAATGTAGACATAATTAGAATGAATATGTCACTTCCCTCTCCTTAAGAGGCGAACCTGTGAATCAAGGCGAGGCTGAATGGTAAAGTTTTGGTAAATTTGATTGTGTCACCTCAATAACTGTTTCATCTTGTTGTTGTTCTTTTGGTTGAACTGATTGCGGTGTATCTTTCTTGCGTTCGTGAATTTGTTTCTTACATTTTTTATGAATTAATATTATGGGATTAAATGATACATATTTTAAATATAACAATATGATTATGAATATATTATTAATGGTTATAATTATTGTATATGAAAAGACATTATTTTGGGATACAAGTTGTACAATGTCGTCGTGTTTGATAGGCTTAACTTAGCTGGTGGATACAAAGGTGTTAGATCTACTTCTGGTTGTAAGTAATTGTCACTTAAAATTATGTCATTTATTTGTAGTTTACATTGATTGACATTAATAATTTTATTACCATGAATATTAAGATCTGTATTACTTTCTTGACAGTTTTGTTTTACATTTGTGTTGGATATGTTCCATGTTACAATTGTATTTGGCTCTATGTATTTAATGATTTCTTTTTCGTTTATCTGCTTAAAGTTACAAATTGGTTTTGTATGAAGTAAAATTTTTGTAATACATTCATCAAATATTGGTTAATTTTCTATTAAAAATTTTATTATCTTTTTCAAAATAAGAGGTGGTACTGATGTAATCGAGTTGGTAGCCATCATTGTCAGGATAGGGAATGATTTTAATGGTTTTAATAGTTTGAAAGTTGATAGGGATATGGGATACAATTAGTATGATATTATCTTGGTGATTAATCCAAGTGGAGGTTTTAATTAGTAGAATGTTTCGGTTGTCAACACTTTCAAGTCGGTCATAGGTAAGTAACTTTGGGTTGAAGACTCCCAATCCAGACAATTGCATGCCCATTTCAATGTCTTCTACATATTCTATAAATTGTAGTAATTGGTAAGTAAATGTTTCTTGAAGTGCGCGTTTCTTTTGAAGATCTTTAAATTGTTGCATTTCGGTATTAATTATATTTATTATACCATTAATGTCTTGAGTTTGCACAGTATTTAAAGATAGATTTTCAATATTTTTTTCAAATTCTCGTCTGTCATTATCGTCAAGTGTGCCAAACAGAAATTCAAATTATGAGCCTCCAATGTTAAACAGTCCTCGTTTATTTCGATTCTCATGATGAACGATTATACCATTTAATTCTTGTTGTAATCTTGATTACAAATAATTGATTTGTGATGAATTTTTAAAGCTTGGAATAGTTCTACGAAAATGTTCATTTGTTATTATTATTTCAGAAACATTAATTCGTAAAGAGTGGTGTTCAAATCTAGTTGGTAATTCAATGGGTTTGTCTGAAAACAGTAAGTATTTTATTTGAATTTGTTGAGCATGGCATATGGTAGAGAGTATGGATGACAATATGATCATGAAGAAGGACCTGTGGAGTTTGAATTTGGTTTTTTTTTTCTTTTTAAATTGTATTTTGTAATAATGTGTGGTTCTATTTTTGTTAGTAATTTGGTAATGATCGGGGTCTGTTTGAGTAACATTTTGATTGGCTTTAAATAGATTTTCTAATTTTCCTTTTTGTAACGGTCCTTTTCTGTATCTAGTATCTATTTCAAATTCTTGTCGGTCACTGTTAATTTTGTTTATAATTTTTAGACCCCGTACTCTAAACAAGTAAGAAAAGTACAGTCGATCACGCCCGACCGTAGAATACTCTCTGCATTTTAATCCCGATTAATTATTAAAATCGGTTTTGAGATATTACAATGTGTTGTACTTGCATTAAACCACGTTGAAACATAAACAATCTAAGCAAAATCAAACATCTGTTTGCAGTGAAAACGTTTCTGTCTCGCTTGCTTAGTGATATTGCGTTCAATTATCAATATTGTAACGCTTCTAGTTTTCTTGTTTATAGTCCGATTTCAATTTTTAGGATAGTTTGATATAGTTAGCCTCCATTCGAATTATATAATTACAATGCTGCACTATATGAACAAATGACAATAGGCGGAACGAAAAATGAGTTATTTTTATGTATTGTGGGAAAAAGGGCCGTGGCAGTCCAAAATTTTAAATGCCAATGCATTAACGCTGTCGCTAGGAACCTCCATACCAGATACTTTATGGGGTCTGCCACGCCTCCTTCTGCCTGTTACATACTTTTGCACAAACCCAATATACTCTTGCAGACAGTATAAAAAGAGTAGAGGGGTCTATTAGGTTTGTCAGAAGCGAAATGTGCGTAACAGGCAGAAGAAGGCGTGGCCGACCCCATAAAGTATATATATTCTTGATCAGCATCAACAGCCGAGTCGATATAGCAATGTCCGTCTGTCTGTCCGTTCGTCCGTATGAACACCTGGATCTTTTAAACTACAAAAGCTAGAACCACCAAATTTATAATGAAAGTCCGTTATTAAGCTACGCAGGTTAAGTTTATTTCAAATTTTTGCACGCCCCTTACCGCCCCCGCAATGAGCAAAAAACCAGACACATTTCGAAAAAAAAATGTAGTTTTAGGCCAATAACTCAGTAACTATGGCACTTAGGAACACCATTTGAGAGTAGAGACAGCCTTAATGCCTGCCTTGGCCTGCCACGCCCCCTTTTCTCATATAAGCTAAAAAACTTTCAAAATTTTAAGCTCAAAATTTGCAGGATTTAGGGCATTTAGTCAAATAGTACAGTGTTGTAATTAATTAATAAAAAATTAGGAATATCATATCAAACTATATTCCAAGCGGCGTTAAAATCCGTCAATTAACAAAAAAGTTAGAACGTTAGAAAGTTTATGTAATTTAGCTGCAATTTCGCCGCCTGTGTGACGTCAGCGCTGCTCGCAGACGCTGCGTCGCTGCGACGCTGCCGTGCCGACCAGTGCTAGGCACGCATACATACATATGTGCATACACATATAACATGTAAATGCGAATAAGCGAAAGATGCTTGAAAATAGTGCGTGGTGCGAATGGTAGAGTTACGGCGCGATGTGAAATCGTTGCCTGAGTGTCGTAGGTTCGAATGCTGGCAATGAGAATTACTAATTTAATTTTTTTTAAATATCAATTCAAAATATACATGTAAATTTTAATTTTTAAATTTCGTTATAAAATTTTAATTCAAATTAAAAACAAATGCGCAATATGGGAGTACGGGTCTTTTACAGTCGGCTCGATCGACTGTAGCCTTTCTTACTTGTTTTTTTTTTGTCTTGTGTATCTATAGTTGGTTGTCCTGCATATAAGAATATGTGTGCGGGAGTTTGTCCAATGGTGTAATTTTTAGTATTGTGATTGAAAATAAAAAGGATAGTTTCCATTTTGGTGAGTTTGTTCTCTTCATCATTAAGAGTATTTATAGTTCTAATTTTTTCATTAATAGTTTTGTGTAATCTTTCTATCGGTCTGCTTTTAATAATATTGGCTTACCTAACTGATGCATATTTGCGCATTAATGCGTTTTTGCATTCTATCCAATCTTTAGTTGTGATTTGCTCGAGAGTAGCGAATTTTGAATAAATGTCTATGCAGCTTAGATAGTGTTTACCTTCTGATGAATAAATGTCTATTATGAATTTATCTCGACAATGTTCTTGTTTAGGGGAAATTTTCATTTGCATTTCTGTATTTCGATGTTCGGTTTTCTATGAAGTAGTTTTTCATGCGTCTTGAGAATGAGTCCTTTGAACTCTGCGTATGAATATATATTTTTTCAGAAGAATAAGGCTTCTGAGAATCTTAGTATGGTTTGGATTGATAATGTCTTTGTGTGCGTTTTGGATAGTTTCAAAATCGGCATCACTATCTGTTGAATATCGATATTAAACATGTTAAGTATCGCTGTTATTATGTAAGCTAAATATGAAGTATCTGGCAACACTATGCTAACCGCGATGTACTCTTTACATTAAGTTGATTTTAGTTCTCTGTAAACCTTTCACAATTAAACATTGCGCGGATCTATAAATAAAAGACTTAAATTATTCCATCAAAGGTTATGGGCCCAGATTCCGATTAAATTGTGAAATAAGACTAGAAAACGTCGCGAGAGAACCAATCATGGCAAATATGGCAATCCAAATAGAAAAACTGGATTACGGAAATTATGACATATGGCATTTGTCCATAAGAAGTTTATTAATTACGTCGGATCTTTGGAACGTCGTTTGTGAAGTGGAAGATAAACCTGAGGATGCCGCAGCCGTAGCACAGTGGAACAAAACTGATCAAAAGGCACTGGCGATTTTGATATTGAATGTGAAGCCAACTCAGTTGATGCACATAAAGTCGTGCACAACGTCGGCCGAAGCTTGGAAAAAATTGCGAAATATTCATTTGCCAGCGGGTCCAATCAAGAAAGTTCAGTTGTACCAAAAGTTGTTACGTTTAAAAATGCAACATGGTGACAGTGCTACTCAATACGTTAATTCATTTGTGGATATAACAGACAAATTAGCTGAGCTTGAAATCACAATAAACGACGAATTGAAGGTCATTATGTTCTTGTCAAGCCTACCGGATTCGTGGGAGAATTTTGTAATCGCTATAGAAACACGCGATCAATTACCGCAATTCGAAACGGTAAAAATTAAATTCATGGAAGAAGGAGCACTCAAAGAAGAAAAAGAAGAACGCAATGAAGAAGCACAAGCTGCGTATACATACACAAAAAAGAGAGACAATAAGCAGAAGAATAACGGAAATTCTAAAAACAACGAAAAGAAAAGTGACGATGCTCAAAAGTTTAAAGGAAAGTGCTACAATTGTGGAAGAATTGGACATCGTGCGATAGAGTGCAAAAATAAAAAAAGAGAAATAGAAAAAGATAATAAAACGGAACAATCGAATTTTTTTGATGCACAGCAGTGTCGTAAGGAATAGAAAACATACTTGGTGTCTTGACAGTGGTGCTACATCGCATATGTGCAGCGATAAAAACCAATTTGTTTCTATGTCTGAAAATAAAGTCACGATAATGTTAGCTGCAGATAAATATATTGAATCGTCCGGTATTGGAACCATAATTTTAAAGAATGGAAATAGACAAATAACAATGAATGACGTTTTGTATGTTCCATCATTAAACATGAATTTTGTGTCTATAAGTAAAGTAGCGAAATATGGGAACCAAACGGAATTTAAAAGGAATGAAGCAATCATAAAAAATGAAAATGGTGAAATTCTGCTTCGGGCCGTACAAGAAAATAATTTATACATATATGTTAACAAGCGCGAACATAATGCATTGTATTTATCCCAGGAGTCATCTTTAGCATCAATATGGCATAATCGATATGGCCACCTGAATTTTAAAAATCTGAAAGACTTAAATGACAAGCAACTTGTGCATGGGATGAACATTAAAAGTGTTGATATTAAAACCAATTGTGACACTTGCAACAAGGCAAAAATTTGTTCTTTGCCATTCCCACAAAAAGCGGAACGAGCAACAAAAGGTGTATTGGAACTAGTTCATACAGATGTGTGCGGACCAATGAAAGTTAATTCAATTGCTGGAAATAGATACGTTGTGAACTTTATCGATGATTACACAAGAAAAAATTTTGTTTATTTCATACGCAATAAGAATGAAGTATTTGAAAAATTTAAAATATTCAAGAACTACGTAGAGTGTCAAACAAATAAAAAAATAAAAGTGTTACGGAGCGACAATGGCACTGAATATGTTAATAAACAATTTAATGATTTTTTAAATTCTTGCGGCATAAAAAAGACAGTTAACAGTTCCGTACACGCCCCAACAAAACGGGGTAGCAGAACGCGCAAATAGAACATTAATAGAAATGGCAAAAAGTCTATTAATACACGCAAAACTAAAAAGAATTCCTTTGGGCCGAAGCTGTACAAACCGCAGTATATTTGCGAAATAGGTGCCCTTCTAAAGCTCTGGATGGACGAACACCATTTGAAGCATGGAAAGGACGCAAGCCATCTGTTCGTCATCTTCGAATTTTTGGCTCACGTGTTTTTGCTGTGGACAAAACACACAAATGCAAATTCGAAGAGAAGGGCAAAGAGTTCATTTTCGTTGGATACTCTTTCGAATCAAAGGCATATAGGCTATACGATCCCGAAAAACGATCAGTAGTGGTAAGGCGTGACGTAAAGTTTCTGGAGGGCGAATTTGAGAATATGGAACAGGATCCACATACCAATTTTGACTCACATATTATTCGTCTTGAGCCTTTTACAGAAGATCTACAACAAGAACAAGAGCAAGTTAACAACGAGCAGAATTCTGAATATCAAGACTCCGACGAAGAAGGGGAAGAATTTGTGAGTGCTAGCGATACAGAAGAGGCTATCACTGCAGAATCTATGGAACAAGCCGATAGTACTCGACGTCGTGGACCTGGAAGACCAAAACTTATACGTACAGGACATCGTGGCAGGCCAATAAAGCAGTATAATGTACTTAATTGCCTAGAGAGTTCAGAAGACGTCGAAACTCCACAAACAGTTAAAGATGCACTTAGCGGACAGTATGCTCGAAAATGGCGTGATTCGATGCAAGCAGAAATGGATGCTCTGAACCAGAATAAGACATGGTCTTTAGTAGACTTACCTTCTGGACATAAGGCGATTGGATCAAAATGGGGTTTTCGAGTAAAACGCAATAAAGAAGGAGAAATTGAACGATTTAAATCAAGACTGGTCGCCAAGGGATGTGGACAACAGCTTGGAGTGAATTATTGGGAAACGTTTTCGCCAGTAATTCGATATGAAACAATAAGGATGTTGTTTGCTATTGCTGCTGAAAAGGAACTACATATGCATCAAATCGACATTTCGAATGCATATCTAAATAGCAATCTTGATGAAGTAGTATACATGAAGCAGCCGGAACATTTCATCGACATTAATAATCCGGACAAAGTACTTAGATTGAGAAAGGCCATCTATGGGCTAAAGCAATCTGGAAGAGCTTGGAACAACACACTGGACGAGGTCTTAAAGAGTCTACAGTTCGAGCGATGTCAAAGCGAACCATGCCTCTACGTGAAGCCAAAGGATCAACACTACATTGCAGTTTATGTAGACGATTTGATCATCATGTGTCCAAAAGAAGAGGACATCGACCAAATCAAAGGAAAAATTGCAGACAAATTTGAAATACATGACAGTGGTCCATTAAAGTATTTCCTCGGAGTGGAAATTAAACGCATTGGTGAACGCGGATCAGTTATCATGTCACAGAAGAAATACATGGAAAATCTCTTAGCCAACTATGGAATGGAACAATGTCGATCTGTTGCTACTCCACTGGAGCCTGGGTTTCAAGTTTCATGCAATGACGAAAATTGTGCTAAGGTAAATACCACAAAATACCAATCGTTAATAGGTTCTCTTATGTATTTGGCAGTCCTGAGTCGGCCTGATATTTTGCATGCCACTTGCAAATTATCTCAACGAAACACAAATCCACACATTGAGCACGAGACTGCTGCAAAACGAATACTTCGATATCTGTCTGGAACTGCGGGTCTGAGCATCACATATCGCAAGAGTGGAGAAGCAGTTAAAGGTTTTACAGATGCTGATTGGGCAAATGACTGCATAGATCGGAAATCGTTTTCTGGATACGCTTTCTTTTTGGGAGGAAGTGCGTTTTCTTGGTCATCCTCGAAGCAAAGCGTGGTCGCTCAAAGCAGCACAGAGGCGGAATACATTGCTATGTCAACCGCAACCAAAGAAGCAGTATACCTTCGCAGACTACTTAAGGAGATTGGCTGGTCTGACCAAGAAGAAGTTGTCATTTTGGGAGACAATATTAGTGCCCACCACATTGCACAAAATCCTATTCATCACAAGCGCACTAAACATATAGACATAAAATATCACTTTGTAAGAGAAAAAATAGAAAGTAGAGAAATTAAGTTAAAATATGTATCTACTAATGAAAATGTTGCAGATATTTTAACAAAATGTTTAGGAAAGCAAAAACATAATCTATTCATGAAATATCTTGGCCTTAATTAAATCGTTGAATGAATATATATAGCTTAAGAAGGAGTGTTGAATATCGATATTAAACATGTTAAGTATCGCTGTTATTATGTAAGCTAAATATGAAGTATCTGGCAACACTATGCTAACCGCGATGTACTCTTTACATTAAGTTGATTTTAGTTCTCTGTAAACCTTTCACAATTAAACATTGCGCGGATCTATAAATAAAAGACTTAAATTATTCCAACACTATCTATAAACAGCGCTCTAGACTTGGTGCAAAAATGATCAATCAAATATTGTTTAGCTTTTTCTGTTGTCAAATTATCATATGTGATGTGGATTATTAGTTTTTTGATTTTTTATTTTCTTATTTTTGGAATGCCTTTAGAAAATATTATTTGTCTTTTAAATGTGTTAATTGGTTTTTCGGTGATAAAAATTAAGTTACTATTGTCTTCATCAGAACTATGTTGTGTTTCTTCTCCAAAATAAGCTTGTTCTATTTTTACTCGACATAAAGCGTCAGCTATGTGATTTTCCTTTCCTTTTATATATCTAATGTCAAAGTCATATTCTGATAATTTAACTCTCCATCGAGTTAATTTTGAATTTGGCTCTTTCATTTTGTATAAACAACATACCGGTTGATTGTCACTGTTAATTTCAAAGTGTCGTCCTAGAAGGTAATGTCGAAAATATTGCCCATACGATAGCTAAAAGTTCTTTTTCTATGGCACTATAATAGGTTTCGTGATCATTTTGGGTTCTACTAATGTAACTAACTTTTTGGACGGATTTTATCGCCGCTGGGAGGATAGTTTGATATGATATTCCTCTACACGAATAATTAATTATAAACACTGTTTTATTTGACTAAATGCCTTAAAATCCTGTTTTGAAGTTTAAAATTTTTTTTTAGCTAATATGAGAAAAGGGGGCGTGGCAGGCCAAAATTTTGAATGGCATTGCATTAAGGCTGTCTCTAGCAACCTGGTGTTCCTAAGTGCCATAGTTACTGAGTTATTGGCCTAAAACTACATTTTTTTTCGAGGTAAGGTAAGGGTAAAAAAAAGTAATGGGCGTGGCAAAAATTTGAAATAAACTTAACCTGCCTGACTTAATAACGGACTTTCATTATAAATTTGGTGGCTCTAGCTTTTGTAGTTTAAAAGATCCAGGTGTTCATACACGGACGGACAGACGGACAGACGGACAGACAGACAGACAAACGGACAGACGGACATTGCCATATCGACTACGCTGCTGATGCTGATCAAGAATATATATATTTTATGGGGTCGGCCACGCCTCCTTCTGCCTTTTACGCACATTTCGCTTCTGACAAACCTAATAGACCCCTCTACTCTTTTTAGAGTTACGGGGTCTAAATATAATTAACGAATGCAAAGTTTGTAATATAACAAAATCATAAAATAGTTACACTAAATTAGCATTCGATTTAACTCCAGAAATCCATAATCCCACAGAAAAATTTGTCATTGATTTTTATATGGTAGACAATAAACAATTTCTATCTTGTATTGACTTATATTCCAAATATGCAACTGTAATCGAAGTAAATGGTCGAGACTGGTTAGAAGCCAAAAGAGCTCTTTTAAAAGTATTTAATGACATGGGTAAATCAATTGAAATAAAAGCAGATAAAGACTTAGCTTTCTTGTGCTCCGCACTAAAAAAGTGGTTAATATCAGAAGGCGTAAATATATACATCACAACTAGAAAAAGCGAAATTTCCGAAATAGAAAGATTCCATAAAACAGTAAATGAAAAATTAAGAATTGTTAATTCTGACACTAATCAAGAAAACAAATTATCTAGGTATGAAGTAATACTTTACACTTATAATCATAAAACCAAACAATTCGACCGGTAGAACACCACCAGATATTTTCATTTACGCAGGAACCCCTGAGTACGATACACAGCTAAATAAGAAAAGCAAAATAGACAGACTCAATGAAAACAAGTAAGAAAAGCTACAGTCGATCGAGCCGACTGTAAAAAACTCCGTACTCCCATAGTAATGCGCGTTTGTATTTAATTTGAATTAAAATTTAAAAACGAAATTTAAAAAATTAAAATTTATATGTATATTTTGAATTGATATTTAAAAAAATTAAATTAGCAATTCTCATTGCCAGCACTCGAACCTACGACCCTCAGGCAACGATTTCACATAGCGCCGCAACTCTACCATTCGCACCACGCGCTACTTTCAATTATGTTCCGCTTTTTGGCATTTATATGTTATACATACAAGTACACACTCGTTTGAAATTTTGTGTATGCACATATGTATGTATGCGTGCCTAGCACTGGTCGGCACAGCAGCGTCGAAGCGTCTGCGAGCAGCGCTGAGGTCACACAGGCGGCGAAATTGCAGGAAAATTACATAAACTTTCTAAAGTTCTAACTTTTTTGTTAATTGACGGATTTTAACGCGGCTTGGAATATAGTTTGATATGATATTCCTCTCTTCAAATAATTAATTATAAACACTGTACTATTTGACTAAATGCCTTAAATCCTGAAAAATTTGGGCTTGAAATTATGAAAGTTTTTTAGCTTATATGAGAAAAGGCCAACATTTTGAATGACATTGCATTAAGGCTGTATCTAGCAACCTGCTTACCAGAAATGGTGTTCCTAAGTGCCATAGTTACTGAGTTAATGGCCTAAAACTACATTTTCTTTCGAAGTGTGTCTGGTTTTTTGCTCATTGCGGGGGCAGTAAGATGCGTGGAAAAAATTTGAAATAAACTTAACCTGCCTAACTTAATAACGGACTTTCATTATAAATTTAATGGTTCTAGCTTTTGTAGTTTAAAAGATCCAGGTGTTCATACGGACGGACAGACAGACGGACAGACGGACAGACAGACAGACGGACGACTCGGCTGTTGATGCTGATCAAGAATATATATACTTTATGTTACGCTTATTTCGCTTCTGACAAACCTAATAGACCCCTCTACTCTTTTTTAGAGTACGGGGTCTAAAAAAACATCAACTTGGCTAAACACAACTACTAACGAAGTTCTAATTATTTCCCATATTTCACCCGAAATTATATAAACTGCACTATACGACATTATTCCATACCCTGACGAAAATAAAAACATCTTGACCGAAACTATACATGACACCTGTTATTTACAAACCAATAAAGCATTCACAGCAACCAATAAAGATTTGGTTATGAACAAATGTATTACTGGAATATTAAATCAAGAAAAAACAGAATGTAGATTTGCAAAATCACATATAGATTATGAAATTAAGTAAATAGAACAAGACATTATATTAACATGGAACTTACATAAAACTATACTTAACCAAAATTGTATCAGTAGAGAAATTATTATAAAAGGAAACAATATGATAGAAGCCATAAATTATTCAATCCAATTGGATGAAATTCAAATAACTAATACTATTTTAGACTACACACAAACAATTTACATAAATAATAATTTAACAAAACTAGAACCATTGTCATATTTTCAAACTAAAGAAATTATCCTACAACAAACAAAATTGTATAACACGTTCCAAATTATATGTATAACAACTTTAACAATTGTTTTAATCGTACTTATTTTATACATTATCTTTAAATATAACAAGTGAGAAAGGCAACAGTCGATCGAGCCGACCGTAAAAGACCCCATAGTCTTGAAGTTATGCGCATTTCTATTTAATTTGAATTAAAATTTTTTATTTTAAGCACCTAGTCGCCTGCGCCACGAGAACATTTGCTCGCGACTGGCTTAAAACCATAGATATGACTAAAATAGATGTATGGCACCCAAGCTCGATCGCTATTTTGTCGAAAACACAAATTTTTGCAGCGAGCTGGTTGCTTCGCAAAATGTGTGTATCTGGCAAATGGTGTTCCTATGTGCCATAGTTACTGAGTTATTGGCCTAAAACTACATTTTCTTTCGAAGTGTGTCTGGTTTTTTGCTCATTGCGGGGGGCGGTAAGGGGCGTGGAAAAAATTTGAAATAAACTTAACCTGCCTAACTTAATAACGGACTTTCATTATAAATTTGGTGGCTCTAGCTTTTGTAGTTTAAAAGATCCAGGTGTTCATACGGACGGACCGACAGACAGACAGAAGGACAGACGGACATTGCTATATCGACTCGGCTGTTGATGCTGATCAAGAATATATACTTTATGGGGTCGGCCACGCCTCCTTCTGCCTTCGCTTGCGCCACGAGAACATTCGCTCGCGACCGGCTTAAAACCATAGATATGCCTAAAATAGATTTATGGCCCCCAAGCTCGATCGCTATTTTGTCGAAAACACAAATTTTTGCAGCGAGCTGGTTGCTTCGCAAAATGTGTGTATCTGGCATGCCAGAAAGAGACAAACATATACATTCGAAACGAGAGCAAAATCAACACAGCCGTGCTCATCGTTTCGCTGACTGAATGAAAAAGTGAATTTAAATGTTTTTTAGCTCATATGAGAAAAGGGGGCGGGACATCTCAAAACTTTGAATGGCATTACATTAAGGCTGTCTCTAGCAACCTGCTTACCAGAAATGGTGTTCCTAAGTGCCATAGTTACTGAGTTATTGGCCTAAAACTACATTTTCTTTCGAAGTGTGTCTGGTTTTTTGCTCATTGCGGGGGTGGTAAGGGGCGTGGAAAAAATTTGAAATAAACTTAACCTGCCTAACTTAATAATGGACTTTCATTATAAATTTGGTGGCTCTAGCTTTTGTAGTTTAAATGATCCAGGTGTTCATACGGACGGACCGACAGACAGACAGAAGGACAGACGGACATTGCTATATCGACTCGGCTGTTGATGCTGATCAAGAATATATACTTTATGGGGTCGGCCACGCCTCCTTCTGCCTTCGCTTGGGCCACGAGAACATTCGCTCGCGACCGGCTTAAAACCATAGATATGCCTAAAATAGATTTATGGCCCCCAAGCTCGATCGCTATTTTGTCAAAAACACAAATTTTTGCAGCGAGCTGGTTGCTTCGCAAAATGTGTGTATCTGGCATGCCAGAAAGAGACAAACATATACATTCGAAACGAGAGCAAAATCGACACAGCCGTGCTCATCGTTTCGCTGACTGAATGAAAAAGTGAATTTAAAAGTTTTTTAGCTCATATGAGAAAAGGGGGCGGGGTATCTCAAAATTTTGAATGGCATTACATTAAGGCTGTCTCTAGCAACCTGCTTACCAGAAATGGTGTTCCTAAGTGCCATAGTTACTGAGTTATTGGCCTAAAACTACATTTTCTTTCGAAGTGTGTCTGGTTTTTTGATCATTGCGGGGGCGGTAAGGGGCGTGGAAAAAATTTGAAATAAACTTAACCAGCCTAATTTGATAACGGACTTTCATTATAAATTTGGTGGCTCTAGCTTTTGTAGTTTAAAAGATCCAGGTGTTCATACGGGCGGACCGACAGACAGACAGAAGGACAGACGGACATTGCTATATCGACTCGGCTGTTGATGCTGATCAAGAATATATATACTTTATGGTGTCGGCCACGCCTCCTTCTGCCTTCGCTTGCGCCACGAGAACATTCGCTCGCGACCGGCTTAAAACCATAGATATGCCTAAAATAGATTTATGGCACCCAAGCTCGATCGCTATTTTGTCGAAAACACAAATTTTTGCAGCGAGCTGGTTGCTTCGTAAAATCTGTGTATCTGGCATGTCAGAAAGAGACAAACATATACATTCGAAACGAGAGCAAAATCGACACAGCCGTGCTCATCGTTTCGCTGACTGAATCAGACTAAATTTATTTTCGTCTGCTTTGAATTTGCTGAGACGCGATCGACTCTCCGGGGCGCTAGGCGTTCGGCTTTTTGCCGAAGTTCTTTGGGGGTCCATTAGCAAGCTAGCGTTTGCTTTCAAAATATTTGGCGTTTGTCGCATCTATGTGTTGTATGGTTAGTGATTTGACTAAATGTCTTAAATCCTGGTTTGAAGTTTAAAAGTTTTTTTTAGCTCATATGAGAAAAGGGGACGTGGCATCTCAAAATTTTTGAATGCCATTGCATTAAGGCTGTCTCTAGCAACCTGCTTACCAGAAATGGTGTTCCTAAGTGCCATAGTTACTGAGTTATTGGCCTAAAACTACATTTTCTTTCGAAGTGTGTCTGCCTGATTTAATAACGGACTTTCATTATAAATTTGGTGGCTCTAGCTTTTGTAGTTTAGACAGACAGACGGACATTGCTATATCGACTCGACTGTTGATGCTGATCAAGAATATATATATTTTATGGGGTCGGCCACGCCTCCTTCTGCCTGTTACGCACATTTCGCTTCTGACAAACCTAATAGACCCCTCTACTCTTTTTTAGAACACCGGGTATAAAAATATTCCACAAAAAATTATTGTAAATTATAAGAACAAAAAAGAATCAACTCCAAACTTACAATCAATAATTAAAAATAGTACACAAACCAGAACAGAAATTCAAAATGAAACTGAAAATATAATCGTAGAAATTGTAATAGATCCAACACTGTATCCAAAATTAAGGATGGGGAAGTGACATACCCATACATTACGCCTAACACCACATGTATCGTTTATATTATACATTTCTTTCCCACAAAACTAAAGTAAAAATTTAAAAATAATCAGATGGTGACTATAACAATTCTGGCTTTCCACGAACCGATTAAATATAATAAACAGTTCGGCAAAATCATTGCGGTTGAAACGGCTGACATTGCACAAATCCAGGCCGACAGAACTCTCTTAAATATCAATCTCTTCAAGATCGAGATCTCTCTATTAACATAAGAGCGAAAAGCTCAATGAGCCCAAAGTCCAATTTATAAAAGCTCAAAGCTGAGGTTTGTTTAACGCCTCCAGTATATAACATAATTAGTCTAGATTTCATCTCGTTCTCCGTAGCATTGCCTTATTGAATAAAGTTATATTTTTTTAATAAAACAAGCGCAGAACTACGTTTTTATATACATATATAGTAACATATTCATTCGGATTATATCTAGACTATACATAACAATAATCTAAACACAGAATTATTATGCATAACAATAATACATAGCTCAATCTAAATACCGAATTCCATATCGCCCAATTGTAAACATTCGATAGTGCTATCTGTGCAAACAAATTAAATAGATAAGTTATAAACTATGTGAGCATTAAGGAACGTTAGTGATATTAAGAGTAAAAATTATTAAAAAAAAATTAAACAATTAAGAAAAATAAAAACTTAAATATAAACAAGTAAGAAAGGCAACAGTCGATCGAGCCGACTGTAAAAGACCCCGTACTCTTATAGTAATGCGCATTTGTATTTAATTTGAATTTAAATTTTATAACGAAATTTAAAAATTAAAATTTATATGTATATTTCGAATTGATAATTAAAAAAAAAATTAAATTAGCCATTCTGATTGCCAGCATTCGAGCAGAACGACCATCAGGCAACGATTTCAAGCATGTTCCGCTTATTCGCATTTACATGTTATACATACAAGTACACACGCGTTTGAAATTATGTGTATGCACATATGTATGTATGCGTGCCTAGCACTGGTCGGGACGGCAGCGTGGCAGCGTCTGCGAGCAGCGCTGACGTCACACAGGCAGCGAAATTTCAGTTAAATTACATACCTTCTAACTTTTTTGTAATGGACGGATTTTAACGCCGCTTGAAGGATAGTTTGATATGATATTCCTCTACACGAATAATTAATTATAAACACTGTACCATTTGACTAAATGCCTTAAATCCTGGTTTGAAGTTTGAAAGTTTTTTAACCTGCCTGACTTAATAACGGACTTTCATTATAAATTTGGTGGCTCTAGCTTTTGTAGTTTAAAAGATCCAGGTGTTCATACGGACGGACGGACAGACAGACAGACGGACATTGCTATATCGACTCGGCTGTTGATGCTGATCAAGAATATATATACTTTATGGGGTCGGCCACGCCTCCTTCTACCTGTTACGCACATTTCGCTTCTGACTAACCTAATAGACCCCTCTACACTTTTAGATTACGCGGTCTAAAAAGTGAAAAAATATAAAATTAAACAAACTTCAGCCATATCGACCCTTTCCGATGCCAGCATGGCACAAGTAATAAATCAACTAAAAGATGTTGAAAAATTCAAGGAGACAGAAAAGCTCTCTACACGTTTGTCAATCGAATTGATAACATCTTTACAATATACAACACCAACGATATACGTCAACAATCGATCATATATGGCCTTGTGGAGCGTTGCATCAGTGCCGATGTTATGCTATCCCTTGGCATAAATAATCTCAACACCTAGACAGATCTTCGCAAACAATTAGTGCTCAACTATAAAACCCAGACGAACATCCTTCTAGAGGACTTCATGAGCTCACCATTTATGGAGAATGTTTGCGAATTTCTGTAGGAAGCTGAACAACGCAGACGTACTTTAATGAAGTAAGGTAGAACTAGAGAATAATTTTGACGAAAAACACTGTATTCGCGGTTAATTAAAACTAGTTACCTAATAACATCTGCATTAGAATTATAAATTGCGAATTACCCGATTTAAGATCGCTTATAAATTTATTGCAAGAAAAAAATCTTTATGATCAACCTTACCAAAATTTTAACTTCACCAAAACAAAACAAGAAAAAGATTTAAAGATGACGAGAAATAAAAATTGAAACATTTATTAAAAAAAATTTCAATATATTCAATTTGAAGAAGGAGATCAACTCAGTTTCAGTAACCAAGAAAAACATAATATTAACA